>AWOL01S0000345.1:128276-159292 GCA_000715115.1 Nicotiana otophora | reverse complement strand
GATCGGTGCGGAGACGTCCGTACTTATCTTTGGGAGGCTATGTAACTGTTAAGAACAATCATATTCCTTTGATTTCCCTGTCGTGCGAGTTATTGACACCAAAATTCTAAAACTCTATTCTATTCTTTCTCACAAATAGTGAGGACCCATACCGGGAGGACCGACGATCAGGCACCCGAGCCCCCTGTCAGAGCCGCCAGAGGCCGGGGTCGGGTAGAGGATGACCACTCGGTGCAACCCGAGCACCTGCGAGAGCTGCGTCAGAGGAGCCCCCAACAGCTCTAGCTGGAGGGCCAGCACCGGAGATCCCAATTGCTACTCTAGTCCTCCAGGAGACTTTAGCTCAGTCCTTGAGCATGTTCAGCACTCTGGCTCAGGCTGAAATATTTTCGATAGCTCCCGCTACATCTTAGGCCGGGGGAGGGGCACAAACTCCCGCAGCCCGCACTCCTGAGCAGAGGTCCAGGTTGATCATGCCCCAGAGTATATTCCTATGCCCCAGTGGCTCCGGTTCAGCATGAGACCAGGGTAGCTGCTTTTGATGCAGAGCAGCTCAGACTTGAGAGGTACAAGAAGTACCCCCCACCTACTTTCTGCGGACTAGCTTCATATGATGCTCTGGGTCTTCTTGAGGAGTATCATCGTATTCTCCGCACTATAGGCATTATGGAGACGAGTGGGGTTTCTTTCACCGCTTTCCAGCTGAGGGGAGCAGCATATCAGTGGTGGCGTGCCAATGAGCTGAGTAGTCCAGATGAGGCAGCCTAACTCACTTGGGCTCAGTTTGCAGAGATATTCTTGCGTGAGTATGTTCCTTAGAGCCTCGAGGATGCTTGTCGCATAGAGTTTGAGCAGTTGCGTCAGGGTGCTATGAATGTGTCGGAGTATGCAGTATGTTTCAGTGAGTTAGCTCGCCATACACCGACTCTGGTTGCTATAGTCAGAGAGAGGGTTCGTGGCTTCATTGAGGGACTCCACCCCAGCATTCAGACCAGTATGGCCAGGGAGTTGGAGATGGACATCACTTATCAGCAGGCAGTGAGCATTGCCAGGAGAATGGAGGGCATGTTTGCCCAGGACAGAGAGGAGAGAGAGGCCAATAGGTCTCGAGAGACTGGTCATTATTCAGGAGCTCGTGTACCAACAACACGCTATGGTAGGGGTTTTGTGAATCGCCCTATTCATTCAGCTCTTCCAGTAGTCAGCGGTGTTCCGGCTCCTCCTAGACCTCAGGAGCCCTATTATGCACCGCCAGTATCCAGTGTGCCTCCTACTCGAGGTGCTATTACCAGCCAATCCAGCAGGCCAGGTCTGAGTCAGTCTCAGTCGTCGCGTCCTCCGAGAGGTTATTTTGCGTATGGTGACATTCGTCACCTGGTTAGAGATTACCCTAGATCCAGGAGGTGTGCACCTTTACAGACTTATCAGCCTCCACGTGCTCCACCAGGTCCTCCAACCATACTTCCAGCACCAGCTGCCACCCACCTCCTCAGCCAGCTCGAGGTGGAGGTTGGGGAGGTCGAGGTCGCCCTAGAGGGGGAGGCCAGTCCAGGTACTATGCCCTTCCAGCCCGTTCATAGGCCGTCGCTTCAGATTCAGTCATCACAGGTATCGTCCCTGTCTGTCATAGGGATGCATCAATATTATTTGACCCAGGCTCTACGTATTCATATGTGTCTTTTTATTTTGCTCCACATTTGGGGATATTTCGGGATTCTTTGAGTTCCCCTGTTTATGTATCTACCCCCGTGGGAGATTCTTTCGCTGTGGACCGCATATATCGGTCGTGTTTGATTGCTCTTAGTGGTTTTGAGACCAGAGCCGATTTGTTATTACTCAGTATAGTAGATTTTGATGTTATCTTGGGCATGGACTGGTTGTCGCCCCATTATGCTATTCTTGATTGTCATGCTAAGACCGTGACGCTGGCTATGCCAGGTCTGCCAATATTAGAGTGGAGAGGTACCTTAGAGTATACTCCCCGCAGGGTCATTTCATTTCTTAAGGCTCATCGAATGGTTAAGAAGGGGTGTGGTGCGTATTTGCCCTATGTGAGAGATGTCAGTATTGATACCCCTACAGTTGAGTCAGTTCCAGTAGTGAGGGACTTTCTAGATGTGTTTCCAGCTGATCTTCTGGGCATGCTGCCCGACAGAGGTATTGATTTTGGCATTGATTTGTTGCCGGGTACTCAGCCCATATCTATTCCTCCTTACCGTATGGCTCCTCCTGAGTTGAAGGAGTTGAAGGAGCAGTTGCAAGAGTTTCTTGATAAGGGTTTCATCAGGCCCAGTGTATCACCTTGGGATGCTCCGATCTTATTTGTGAAGAAAAAGGATGGTTCTATGCATATGTGTATTGATTATCGACAATTGAACAAGGTTACAGTGAAGAACAGATATCCATGGCCTCGTATTGATGATTTATTTGATCAGTTACAGGGTGCCAGAGTGTTTTCCAAGATTGACTTACGTTCAGGTTATCATCAGTTAAAAATTCGGGAGTTGGATATTCCGAAGACTGCTTTCAGGACCAGGTATGGTCACTATGAGTTTCTTGTCATGTCATTTGGCTGACCAATGCCCCAGCAGCCTTTATGCATTTGATGCATAGTATTTTCCGGCCTTATCTTGATTCCTTCGTCATTGTGTTTATTGACGACATCCTGGTATATTCCCGGTCTCGGGAAGATCATGAGCAGTACCTGAGGACCATGCTTCATACTTTGAGGGAGAAGAAGTTGTATGCAAACTTTTCTAAGTGTGAATTCTGGCTTGATTCAGTGGCGTTCTTGGGCCACATAGTGTCTTGTGAGGGGATCAAGGTAGATCCGAAGAAGTTGGAGGCAGTGCAGAGTTGGCCTAGACCGTCATCAGCTACGGAGATTCGCAGTTTCCTTGGTTTGGCGGGGTATTACCCTCGCTTTGTGGAGGGATTTTCATCTATTGCGGCACCTATGACTAGATTGACCTAGAAGGGCACTCCGTTCAGGTGGACCGATGAGTGTGAGGAGAGCTTTCAGAAGCTCAATACAGCTTTGACTATAGCCTCAGTATTAGTATTGCCTACAGGTTTGGGGTCCTACACTGTCTATTATGATGCCTTGAGGATTGGCCTTGGAGCGGTATTGATGCAGGACGGTAGGGTGATTGCCTACACGTCTAGGAAGTTGAAGGTGCATGAGAAGAATTATCCGATTCATGATCTCGAGTTAGCAGCTATTGTTCACGCCCTGAAGATCTGGCGTCATTATTTGTACGGTGTTCCTTGTGAGATCTACACTGATCACCGGAGTTTGCAGCACTTGCTCAGGCAGAAGGACCTTAATTTGCATCAACGAAGGTGGTTGGAGCTACTTAAAGACTATGATATCACTATATTGTACCACCCAGGGAAGGACAATGTAGTGGCCGACACCTTGAGTCGCCGGGCAGAGATTTTGGGGAGTTTGGCACATCTTCCGACAGCTGAGAGGCCCTTAGCCTTGGATGTTCAGGCCTTAGCCAGCCAGTTCGTGAGATTGGATATTTTAGAGCCTAGCCGGGTATTAGCTTGTGTGGTTGCTCGGTCTTCTCTTTATGACTGTATCAGGGGGCGCCAGTATGATGATCCTCATCTTCTAGTTCTTCAGGCCAAGGTTCGGTGAGGTGATGCCAGAGATGTGACTATTGGTGATGACGGTGTGATGAGCATGCAGGGCTGGATCTATGTGCCCAATGTAGATGGGCTTCGAGAGTTGATTCTCGAGGAGGCCCACAGCTCGCGGTACTCTATTCATCGAAGATGTACCAGGATTTGAGACAGCATTACTGGTGGAGGAGGATGAAAAAGGATATAGTTGGGTTTGTGGCCAAGTGTCTCAACTGTCAGCAGGTTAAATGTGAGCACCAGAGACTGGGTGGATTACTTCAGAGGTTAGAGATCCCAGAGTGGAAGTGGGAGCGGATCACCATGAACTTTGTAGTTGGACTTCCACGGACTTTGAGGAGGTTCGATGCTATTTGGGTGATCGTGGATCGGCTGACCAAGTCAGCTCATTTTATTCCAGTGTTGACCACTTATTCTTCTGAGAGGTTGGCCGAGATATATATCTGAGAGATTATCTGCCTTCATGGTATTCCAGTATCCATCATTTCAGACAGAGGTACACAGTTCACATCACGGTTTTGGAGAGCCGTACAGCAGGAGTTGTGTACTAGGGTGGAGCTGAGCATAGCCTTTCACCCTCAGACGGATGGGCAGTCCGAGCGCACGATTCAGATTCTTGAGGATATGCTCCGTGCTTGTGTGATGGAGTTCAGAGGGTCATGGGACCAATACTTGCCACTTGCAGAGTTTACTTACAACAATAGTTACCAGTCCAACATTCAGATGGCACCGTGTGAGGCTTTGTATGGTAGGCGGTGCCGGTCCCCAGTGGGATGGTTTGAGCCGGGCGAGGCCCGATTGTTGGGTACCGACTTGGTCCAGGATGCCTTGGATAAGGTAAAGATGATTCAGGAGAGACTTCGCACAACCTAGTCCTAAATTTGTTACTTGTAGTTATATTTATATTATGCAATTAATTCGTTTACACATAAGTCAACATTCGGTCAACTTTTCCAACTTAAGTTTTCAATTATGAGACTAAGTGTCTAAATTCACTTAGAAATCCTTCCGGACCCGAACCAACTAACCCGGTAAGTCATAAAACAACTATAAAGTATAAATTGAGCAGTAAATGGGAAAACGGGATTATAATACTCAAAAGGACCGGCCGGGTCCTTACAAATAGAAATCATGCCTATAAGAATCATGCACACCTCACTTGTACATTGTTCAAACACGTTAGTCTAAGTATCTACTATACTCATTTCTATGTTACTACTGTATATTTAGACAGCATGCCTATAGGATGTATATGCTTTTGTTAATCTAGATATCACGTCCCTAGGACTACAAATAATCAATTGGTCAATTGCTTCTATTAGTTTAGTGTATTTCCCATATAGATATCATGACTATAGGATTCTAAACTTTAACTGACTATTTCCGTTGTTTTAATTACGCTTCCCCTCCTAGATGATATATCTATAGGAATAAAGTGTTATAAAATCAAGCATAATTGTCAATTGTTAGAAATCCTTCCTATATGATATCTTTGCGCGTATAAGAACTTATTTATGATATCAACATTGTTAGTACTAGACTCTCAAAGTTGTCTCACTGCCCAATTATGTAACTGTTAGAAACTATGCCTATAGGACATTAACGTCTGCCTAAGGAGCGCGCTTATAAAATCAACATTAGTAACGTGGTAACTCGTATAGCTTTATTGCCTCACCAACAATTAGAAATCAAATCTATAGGACTTGCGATGTTTTAACCTGCTTATACGCTGCTTATATAATACTGGAATCCAGAATCACCTAGAAACCATGCCTATAGGACTTTAAATTTTGATTCTGAAATTATATATTGCCTGAACCGCCCGCGTGCATTTGCTGTTTATGTGTGGAGGCTAACTTGGGACTTTAATTGTCTTTACGTGAAGTCCTATCTATTTTGAATGTCACCTAGCTTTATCATTTTGAGCAACCTAAGCTGAGTCTACAACCGCCTAATATTAGGTCCAAAGCCTCCTGGACCATAGGTATGATATGTGTAGTGCACGCATAGGGTACGATTTAGAATTGAATTAGAGCGTCTTTAAGTAACAACCTCAATATAGTAATTGGGTAGCAGGAGTCGGTGCCTGCTGAATAATATGAGCAACCCCTACCTTAAGAGAGTTGAGAAATATTATTTATGTTGCGCGGGGTGATCCTTTCGGCTAAAAAACTTAGGACCCCCCTTTCATTATGTACTTGTTATTTACACTTAGTCACTTAACATATATCAATGTGGTTGCATCCTTGTAGTCATTAAGATTTGTACCGATTCTCATGTGTTATAATAAGACTCTTAGACTTCTAAATTTTCCTTTATTTATTTGATCACCTAGCCTAATTACATAATCCACTTAGCTTAAAGTTTGGTCGGGACCCACAGTTGTGGACCTCGAAGAGTTCCTAATACCTTTTCTTTGAGGTAATTTGAGCCCTTACCCGATCTTTGGTTGCGTTGACTAGTCAAACAGAGTTATTTGCAAATAGGTTCCCTAACACACCTTAAAACCGTTAGGTAGAGACTCTTCTCTTTTAATACCTCCTTTAAAAGAGTTATCACACGTCGAAACCCACTTTCACAAGAAAAATGGGCGCGACAAAGCGCTTGTCAAGAAGGTCTTTCAACTGTTCCCTCAACTCATTATGTTCTGTTGGAACCATCATATAAGGAGGTATAGATATGGGCTGAGTGCCTGGCATGCGATTGATGCCAAAGTCTATGATTTTTTCAGGACGAAGTCCGGGAAGGTCATCTGGGAAAACTTCTAGAAATTCGCTAACAACTTGCACAGACTGAAGAGATGGTGGTTATGATTCTGGATTAATAATGTGAGCCAAATAGGCGAGACACCACTTATTGATCATTCGTTGTGCCTTAAGGTAAGAAATAAACTAACCTACAAGCGATGTTGAACTACCCTTCCACTCTAACACTTCTTCATTTGGAAATCGGAACCTGACTATCTTTGCATGACAATCTAACATGGAATAGTAGGAAGACAACCAATCCATACCCATGATCACATCGAAATCCACCATTTCTAACTCTATGAGATCGGCCTCGGTATTGCGACCTTGGACTGAAACTATATAACCTCTATAGACTCTTGTAGATTTCACTTACTAGCCAAATAAAGTAGATACTAAGAATGACTCACTAAGATGTTCAGGTTCTAGCCTGAGGTTAATTGCAAAATATGGAGTCGCATACGAAAACGTTGAACCTGGATCAATTATGGCATAAGCATTATGTGAGTTGACTAGAAGTATACATGTAATAACTTCTGCAGATGCCTCTGCACTCTGACGATTAAGTGTAGCAAACAAACGGGGTTGTCCCCCTCCCTAGGTAACTTGATCTGCACCTCTACCTGCCCCACACCCGGTCTGATTATAAGAACCATAAGCCTGATGTGGTGCAACTATAGTAGCTGAGGAACTAGAAGGATGATTTGACCCCCCACTAAAATTACGTCGCAACTTTGGGCAGTTTGCCTTTATATGACCATTGTCTCCGCAATGATAGCAACCTTGAATCCCTAGCTTGCACTGATCTGAATGTTGCTGCTTACTTGTACCACAAAGACCTTGCTGTTGTGAATGTTGCTCAATATGACTCTGGCTATATGAGGATGGTGTCCTGAAATTCTGATTCTGGCGAGACTGGTGTGCATAACTCTGAGTACGTATGAAGGAAGACCCACCACCTGACTGATGACTGGATTGAGCAGGTGCTAATGACCCCTTATTAAAAGAACCCCTTCCTTCTCCGCTGGATGTACCACTAAACCCGCTCGTTATCCGAGCTTTCTTGTTATGCTCTTTTTCTTCTCTCTTTTGTTGTCTGTCTTTTTCAAAGTGCTTGGCGAAACCCATAACAGAGTATAAAGCTGTCATTCCTACTGCTGCAACTGATGTTGTATCCTTAATATGGTAAGCCAAACCGCCAACAAACATGCGAATCTTTGCTTTTTCTGTCTTA
The DNA here is from genome assembly GCA_000715115.1 of Nicotiana otophora. Classification (NCBI taxonomy): domain Eukaryota; kingdom Viridiplantae; phylum Streptophyta; class Magnoliopsida; order Solanales; family Solanaceae; genus Nicotiana; species Nicotiana otophora. The sequence goes on along the minus strand of AWOL01S0000345.1, from coordinate 151,663 downwards.
ACCATGAGGGGAGCATGCTTAGCCAAACTTATGAATTCCATGTAATACTCTTGCACACTTTTATTCCTTTGCTTGAGCTGCTCGAACTCTGTAGCCTTAGCTTCCCTATCTTCTTCTGGTATAAAATTACCCATGAAGGCCTCTTCAAATTCTTCCCAAGTAGGCGAACTATCATCTTCATATCTTTCTTTTTCCCGCATCTCAAACCAAGTTCCACCTATATCTCTAAGTTGGTAGGCAGCCATCTCCACATCTTCATCATCAAATGCCTTCATTGCTCCGAGGGCCTTCTTGACACCCTCGAGCCACAACATTGGATCTTCATCAACTATAGTACCACGGAACAATAGAGGACTCAACTTCAAAACTTCATTCACTCTTGAGGACTCAGAATTGTTTTGTCTATTTGATTGAGGTGGAATCTCAGCTCTTGTCTCGTTTTGGTTGGCATAAAGGCTTTAAACAACTCCATAGCACTGTTGGCAACATTAAACATCTGACCCACCTCTGGAGATATAGTTGTTTGAGTTGGAACTAATGTTGGGGGTGACAGTGGATCCTAAAGTACTTGCTCATCATGCTCCACCCCTTCGTCATGTTCAACCTGGGGTACTTAAACCCTCTTTGTGGATTTACCCTTCCATTTCTAAGTTGAATCCTTCTTAGTTCTACCTTGAGCCATAATAGTAGCAATAGTTTCTTAAGCAGCATCCTGAGTATCGGTATCAACGTTGCGAGTACGAGCCATTTCTGCGAGTTTTGGAGAAACAAATACATTAGATAATTTCTTAGAGGTAGGCTTTACTACACGATCTAAAGTATGAAAAAAATGAGACTTTTCCAAAATGCTTGTAGCCTCCTATTTATAAGTATGTTGCGCTTCATACCCATAAATAAGACTCTATTGACACGACTTTATAGACCCCTAGGACTCCATAAACCTAATGCTCCAATACCAAATTTGTCACGACTCATTTTCTGAACAAGCTGTGACCGGCACCCGATTGCTAAATTTGACCGAGCGAACCATCTACGCTTATCAAAACTATTATAACTTCAGACTTTATATGCAACAAGGCAATACATTAATTAAATACTTTTAATTAATTTGAATATCTAAAATAAACTAACTCCAAAACTTTATTCATAGCAACTACTGAAATACTGCAAAGTTATTATCAAAAATACCTGAATCTTAACCTATCGACTATGTCTATGAAGCCTCTACTGATAAACCAACGCACTGCTCAGGATATGAGATTCCCTGGCCAGTTCTCTAAGTGAACAAAGATATAGCTAAATAATGATGACTCAAAGGAATACTCTACAAACAAAAGCGAAGCTCACCAATAGTACTGGAAGTGAGGGAAGTCCTAACATGTAGCCTGCTCGCCTGCAAAATTGGTTCCTATGTTGTACCACAGACCAACGCAGGTTCTTAAAAGAGAATGTTAGTACCATCCATCGTACTCAGTGAGTCTCAACGACAAGGAACGAAACTTTAATAAAATATACATTACAAGCAAAGATTCTAAATGCATGAAAAATATAAAGCTTCTAAGCACAATTCTAAAATAATTGCATAACAGCAGTTTATGAATATTCTAAAAGAAATTCTTTTTTTTTCTTTCTTATCTAAAAAAGTACTTCACTTTATGCTTCACGGGTTCAAACAATCCCGACTTATTTCTGTCTTAGTTGCCCTGTGATCGGTACGGGTTCGACCCCAACTTGATTGAATAAGCCCAATCCACGAGGTGCCACTCGCTTCATGGTTCTCAGCTCTCATGTATCATACCTTAGCCTGGCTAGGCAAATTCTGAGCAACGAGTCCCTCGGCTCGTATACCCCCTACTTTGGCACAAGTAGTTTCAGGAAGTCAACCCCTTGATCAGGACCCTCGGCTTCGACGATGACCCCTTCTCAGAATAGAGGATACTACCAAAAATACTTTAATAATAAATTATTCTGTGCGACCTCGCTAAGATCTAAATTAACTTCTCAACTTTATTGACCATTCAAGTCTAATTCTTTTCTCGAACAACCAATACATATCCATACTGGTATCCTTAAATGTAAAGCATGACATAAGCATGAAATACACATTCAAAAGTATTTCTAAAGATTCTTGCTTCTTCATGAATTTTCAACATGAAAATGGCATATAAGAATAACACAAAAATCTAAAACTTTATGCACATATATCAGAATAAATTATCTAAACTTTAGCGAGAACAATTCTAAGTTAATAGGTACTCACTCGCTCCAATTAAGTACATATTAACTCTTTTAACCAATTCATCAAACACCTTGTATGTGTGTTTTTGTGAGTTAAACCACTTTAGTAAAGGATTATATCAACTCACCTCAAAACTCCTCAAGCTAATACGTAGGCCCCAGTCCAATTTATATCCGTCAAACAATCGATTCTATAACAACCAATGCATTTTAATTAATTTTAAAGTTTCACACCTAAACATGGAACTTACTATTGATACAGAGAAAGATGGGAATTAACTATTTAATTCTTTTCTACTACTATTGTAGGATAACTGATAATAGAAAATTTTATATACCTAAGTTCAAGAACTAGTGATTTGTAAAGAAACCTAGAACTTTCCGTTGCATGCGTGAGTAAACAGCAAGGCTGCCTCTGTTTCGTGAGTAAACAGAACACTAATTCTGTTTCGTATAAGGCTTTAAGCCTTTTGCCTTCCTACGGCCCACTTTATGGGCTTTAGGTTTGTCCCCCCGCCCCGACTTAACTAATATTTTGATGATACTCACTTTTAATAATTAGTAATATTAAAATTATTAATATTCTCCTGCTTGTATATCACATTATTTATAAATAGAGAAGTAACTTAAAAGTCAATCATAAAGGTTTAAATTCTTAATAATAGTATAATTTGTATGCACTCAAGGCAAGATTAAAAATAAAAATAAATTCTATATTGAGTGTGCCTTGAAACTTTTATAGATTTGAGGAATGTTACAGCTTTATATCGTTATATCTTATATTTTGAACACCTCTAATATAGTTGAGTGAGACAGTCCAGTGGTGTAGGGTGTTCATAGTGAGGTGTTGTTCACGGACTCAAATTCTTGTTTAAATATTTGCTCATTTTGTTTTCCAAAACAAAACAGAGACATGGTATGTGTAAAAACAAACAAGTTAGTCTTAAAAGTAGTTTTTTTAATTTAAAGTTGTTTCTTAAATAAATTTTATAATTTAAAAATAAAGCTCTACAAAAATTTCTTTAACAAAAGCTCTCCGCATACTACAAAAAATCCTCTCTACTCTCTCTTTCTTTTAGTTTTATGCTTATTTTTGTCAGTAAAAATTTTATTCTTATCTTTTTAATGTTAGTTTTGATTTATAAAATTATAGTTCGATTATAAGTGTTTTTATTGTTTAGCTAAATGTAGTGTAGTTTGATTTAAAAAAATTGGTGCACCCATTCATCGAAAAAAAATTATTGACTTCTTTAAGTTTGAACACTTTTGACAAAATTCCTGGCTACTCACTGCTTGGGCATGAAAGATTTTTATTTGGTGTATTATATTATTTTGCATTATATTTTTGACAAAATTCCTAGTATTTTGCTTTCTTTTCTGTAAACAAAAGAATAACTCGATTCATGATATTTTCTTTTAGCAAATTTTTATTGCTGCAGCTAATTTATTAGAAAGCAAGGGAATTAATTATATCCTGTAATAACAAATTTTTAAGATTATTTATTTATTTATTTATAATATTAACTTTTAAGTAAATCTATTCATGTTCTTATTCGTAATTTGATACTTAAAAGCACTTTCGGAAAAGATTGGCCAAACACAAATTATTGCTCAAAAATGCTTTTCAAGTGATTAGCGAAACACAAAATGCTTCTCTCCAAAAGTACTTTTTTCAAAAGTACTTTTGATAAAAAACACTTATCAAAATAAGCTGATTTCTCCAGTTTGGCCAAATAGGCTATAGATCTCTCTGTTGTGTTATATTTTTCTTGTGATTTTTTTTACTGGTTCTTCATACTTTGTTGTCTTCTGACATGGTCATTATCCAATTTTGAGAACAAGAGAAATCGAAGAGAAACCAACGTTTAACGCTTTTGATTATTAAAAAAAATGCCTACAACAAGCTTTAGAGCCTAATTTAGAGAAAACCCCGTTTCAGACATTGCTCAGCCAAAGAGTTACGCTGCACTGTTTAGTTTTGGAATCCACAGATCATTAGTAATTGGAGATTCTTTGGAGACACTTTGTTCCATCATTACATGGAATTACTCTGAAATATGAATAGAGAAGTAAAATTCAGAAATTAAATAACTCCATCTTGATGATGAAGTCGACGTCGGTTTCATGAGTCAAGAAGAATGGAATAATTTACGCTAGCTATCCAGAAGCAAAATAGAAGATTACGCTTGAAACCTTTTTCTCAGGTTTAAAATAGATCCCCGAGTACATATTTGGACATAGGGAAGAGTTTATTATGATATGGGACATAGAAGGCATTGCATGCAAGTCCAAGCGGGGAAATGGATGTTGTTAATGGGGACCAAATTATAGTCTTCGATTTTGATTTCCACTCTGCAAGGTATGATAATGGTACCAAGTGCACTTAGCCTAACAAGTAACAAGTGTCTGATTATGTTTGGATTATTATGGAGGAAGTAGAAGTCAATTATCATGTACATCTAATAAGTATTAGAATGTGAATATATGAGGCTGAGCAACAAAGGACAATAATTAAGGATCGATGGTGGTGGTATAATCGTAATCCAAAGGACAATGCAACTTCAAATTCAGTACTCAAGAATTGCATATCCGAGAAAGAAAAAAAGGTGAAAGTGTTTATACTTTTCACTATGAAGATGAACAAAGGCACAACATCAAGATGATCTGAGAAGAAAGTGTCCATAAAAACGGGTTCTGCTTTCTTAATATTGTTCACTCTTTAATTTTTTATCCTTCTAATTTATGATATCTTGTTTCTACAAATGTTATGTGTTTTCGTTATGTCAGGATCTCAAAATATATATTTTTTTATATTAAATGACATGATTAAACATAACATGTGGTTGGAAGTAAATTTCTGCTATTATATTCCTTTAACCAAATAAAATTAGTGTGTTGGTATAGATTAGGTATTTAGGTACCGTTCATGAAAATATGTGCAGATTGTTTCCAAGGTTGTAATACATGAATTAAGCTTACATAAAATCTTGGAAATTATCTTGAGATCAATCTGAAAATAATATATTACATGTCACTTTGGATCAAGAAAGGTACATGCTTATGTTTATTCGATTAAGTAAGGAACAAACTTTTGATAGTATGTTTAGGGGTTCAACACATTAGTTGAAATCCATTAGAAAAGATAGCTAAGATACTGTTAAAATTTTGATTGTTCACCTGGGTAGTTTCAGATAATATCTAATTATCTCGACCTCAACAAACAAATCACCATACGATAATTCACATTAACCATTCATAAAAACTTTTACTTTATTCTTTCACGTAGAATTATTTACTCAAAGTTTTATCTTAATAATACGATATAATTTTATAATATCGTTTATTATATGAATAATATATATGTGCAATGCATATGCCGAGAAACTAGTTAGCCCAAAAAATACTAAGCTGTTTGAGAGCCTTGCGAATTGCGACGGGACTTGAAAGAGAAGAAGCAGCAACAACTAATATTGGAGCAAAGCACCAGCTTTTGGGAACAAAAACACTTTGTTGGGCAGCAAATAAACGTTACAACAAGCTACCTCTACTAGCAAATAATGTGTCTTAAATAATACTCCTATTCTGCAATGTTTGGTTTAGAATTGTTTAGCTCTTCAATTTTGACTCATATACAGATTTAGCGAATTGGAAGTTGAACCTTGTTTAGTAGGGACACTTAAAAAGGCAATTCTCTAGAGTCAAGGCTTATATAATTGACTTTTATATATTATGGGTAAATTAGATAAGTTGCTTTGATGAGTTGAGATGGGATTAAGAGTTGGAAACTAGGGTTAAGGAAATTAAGAAAATTCATAAAACTCTACATGAATTGGATTTGGACGAATATATTATGAATGGGTTGTAATTGGTAGTTTGTGGATTGATGTGTTTACCATACAATGGACACACACAATTTGATGAATTGAGGGTTCCGCATGAAACCACAACCGGTGGTTATTGTGAATCAATTATATTGTTGGTTCGTGAAGTTGATACTTAGATTCATTCTAACTGTTCAACTTCTTTCTTTTTTATGCCACTGTTCCACTTTCTTTTCCTTCTCCTTGATATAGTTTGTTTCCAGTTCCAGTATCTACACAATGCAAGTTTTAAATTTGATTGTTCGGTGTCTTCTTTCCTTTTATTTGTTGCTTCTGATCTCTTTTCATTTTCATTGTCTTAAATCTTTGTCTTGCAATCGGGTGAAATTGACAGACAACTGAGGCTTTTTGCAAAGGATGAAGATTATGAACTTGCAGAGACAAGTTCTTATAAAATGTGATTCCCCCCTATGATCAAGCTAAAGCATTTGGTGACACAAATGCCGATCATAGTGCTGCAGGTTTACCTTGCGGTGGTAAGGGATTTTTACTATATGCACAATTAAGAAAACTTTAGAGAGATTTATATAACGAATGCAAAGAGTAAGCTGTTGGTAGCTGAATCTAACTTCTCTCTGAAATTGAATAGGAGTAGGTAATGGAACTCAAAGCCTAACTTAAAATGTAGACGTATTACAAAAAGAAAAGAAGGGGAGGAATTTAATACAATTCTGAGAAATGATGGAAGGTGTAGCCCACTTTGGATGGGCGTCTTATCGAGCATTCAACAATGTGATGGTAATTTCGTTTATAGAACTAGGTGTTTGTGTACTCCAAGAAAATTCAGCATCTTTAACATTCCTTTCAGTGAAAAAGCCAGGATGTTTAGGTGGTGGCAAAATGCCTTCATTGCTCAGCATCATAATCACAGTAGACATATTTGGCCTGTCCTCTGGATTCTGTTGAACACATAACAATCCCACATGGATTGATCTAAGCACTTCTGATACATAACATGAGTCCACCAGATTTGAATCGACTAGTTCCAATTGTCTTCCTTCTTTATGAAGCATCCATGCCTGCATATCAAAGGATTTAAGTTATATAAACTATCAACTCTTGCACTATCAGCATAGTTTAACCTGATAGTAATTTAGTTATCCCTTTTTAACAGGTTACCGATTAGCTTATAGTAGAAATGTACATGTAATTTACCATGAGCGCATAAAACTTAAAGGGATAATGCAAAAAATCCTCCCTGAACCATACCCGAAGTTGCTACAACACACCTTACCTTTGCGGGGGTTCTATTACTCCTCTAAACCTTTTTAAAGTGGAATAAATGTCACCCTAAGTGCTGACGTGGCATGGAGAACCAAACATTTGGCAATCGATGAAATATACGAGCTGCCACATGTAATTTCGTATTTTTAAAAAAAAAATTTAAATCTATTTTATTTTCTTCCCTTTTCTTTTCTTTTTAATTTGAAATGTAATGAAAATATTGTTTTGTATTTAGAAAAAGGGAAAAAATGCATAAGTACCACCTCTGACCTATACTCGGATTTCCAACTACACACTTTATCTTTGCGGGAATCCTATTACCTCCCTAAACTTTTTTTAAATGGAATTAGTATACCCTTAGTGCTGATGTGGCAGAAGAGAGGGTATGTCACTCTCTTTGGGAGAGTAAGAAAGACAGAGAAAGTTGAAATTTTATTTTTATAACATGTTTTATAAAATACTATTTTCCTATTTTTCTTTCCTCTTGGTTTTCTTTCTCTTTTCCTTTTCTATCCTCCAGTTTCTTTACTTATAGACTTGGCCAGAAATTAGCTCCGGCATTCTCCTTATTCTTCGGCGAGATCGAGTGCAGATTTTGTTCTTTAAGTTTTATTTGTTGGACCATAATTTTGAAGAGAACGAGGAAGAAGAAATTGGTTGTTGATTGTTGATTGCCAGAACGTTTTCGAGGAGCTCACTGTTTTATGACCCGTCATCGGAAAATAATTTGCACCGAAAAAAATGGAGTCTTTGAAATTCCGACCACCATTTTCAGCTTATATTTGTTTTTCTTTCTTTTGCTCTTCCTCCCGCACATAAATTACACTTTCAAGAAAGATTTATATATTTACACTTTCAAGCAAAACATAATCAGATCGGGATAAAAATCTGTCGTTGGAAGAAAAAATTTCGCCCAAAAAAATAGAGTCCTTGAAATTACGACGACCACCATTTTATGCCGCCGGTGACCAAAACAAAAAGAAAGAGAATGAAATAACAAAAAAATGAGAATAATAAAAAATAAGAAAAAAAGGATAAGAAAAAAAAGAAAGAATAAAAAAAGTACTAAATATACATGTGGCAGCGCGTGTAGTTCACCACTTGCTAAGAGTTTGGTTGTCTAGTTTTAGGTTGGTATTTATTCCATTTAAAAAAAGTTTAGGGGGGTAATAGGATTCTCGCAAAGATAAAGTATGTAGTTAGAAATCCGTATATAGGTCAGGGGTACTTATGCATTTTTCCTTTAGAAAAATGAAAAGGACAATTGTTTTTTGTATGAACTTGAAAAATTATTAGAGGTGTTGAGCAAATTCGGACGACGTTGAAGTTTTAAATTTGAGATTCAAATGCTAAATTCATTCTAAATCCATAGTTGTAGATAAGATTCAAAAATGAAAAAAGAGTTTCGAATTCAACATTGTTGAACCTTGAAAAAACTTAAAGAACAAGAAAATGGGTTTGTCAAAATTCTTGGTTGTTGGTCAAATTGATCACTAGGGTATGATGATGATGTTGTTGTAAAGTTGTAGTTAAAATCTGAGCTTGATTGGTGCGGATTTAGCCAAGTTTTTGTTGAATTTGACACCAATAAATAGATTTGGAGCTCTTGAAAATGGGTGATAAAATGGGGATGAAGAGCTCTAGAAAATCAGCTTTGGAATTGATACATGGCCATTTCGTATAGGTTAGAGCCCTTTTTTTTTAAGTTCTCACGCGCTTGAAGGAGTTGCTCTCACGAAGTGCTCCACGTCAAAAATAAAGGTGCAAATAGTTCAGGGAGGTTTTATGCATTATCCCAAACTTAAATGCATTAACTAATACTTTTTCTAAGTAAAGTGTTTTTCACTTAGGAGTTACACTTGGACTTACATGTCCAAGAAGGTTGAGGTGGTGGTCTGGATGAACAAATCGTCTATTCTTCTTTCCACTCACAATCTCTAGTGCTAATACTCCAAAGCTAAAGACATCTGATTTCACAGAAAATATCCCGTCGATTGCATATTCCGGGGACATGTAACCACTGCAACAAAGAAACCGCATGATTATATAATGCAGGATATGCAAGCGCTCATAAACTACATGTCAAAGATTAAATTTTACTATGTTCCAACAACACGCCGTGTGTTGGCTCCTGTCTCGTCTCCTCCAAAACTTCTAGCCATCCCAAAATCTGATATCTTTGGGTTCATTTCAATATCAAGCAAGACATTGCTAGCTTTCAAGTCTCTGTGGATGATTCTGAGCCTAGAATCTTGATGAAGATACATCAGTCCTCTAGAAATTCCATTGATAATGTTGAAGCATTTAGGCCAATCAAGTAGTGCGCTCCTTTCTTCATCTGCCAGAAGTTTTCAATTATTATTATAATTTATCTCTAAACATGAAAGTAAATTATGTGAAATCAAATTAGAAATTCCCTTCTTGAACATTTGCCATTTTGAGTATGAGGTTTTTTATGTCACTCAAAAGAATTGATTGCATTGGAAGAAATGGCTGCACACTAGATGTGGAGACTAACCAAATATATACAAATCTAGGCTCTTGTTTGGCAAGTATTCGTACACCAACATCTTCTCTTCTGCTTGAATGCAGCATCCCAGAAGCTTTACAAGATTTCGATGCTGAAGTTTTGCAATGCAGTTAACTTCATTCTTGAACTCGTGAAGTCCTTGCTCTGATGTTTCTGAAAGCCGCTTCACTGCTACTTCTTGTCCATCTTCTAGCACACCCTGTAAAAGTAGCTGTCCTGTTAGAAATTCGATGGAGGGAATGGTCATTTTTGCCCTACTATTCCAATCAAGTTCTTGTTTAGGCAGCATCCACTCACACTCTTCATTTCTATTTAGAGGAGATGTTGCTAGAAACTGTTAAGCATACCACTAATTTGCACCAAAAAATGGACAAAATTTTCTCCCATGGTTGGATTGAAGCTTCACAGTTTATGCCCCTTTCTTACTTTGAATTTGAAACCTTTGTTTTTTAAAACATTGTTGGTCTCGAAATAAGACTCTCTACTTATAACTCGTTCCACTCATCATACTATCATACACTGCTGTATGTACTAACTCCAAGAGTCAATTTTTATTTTGTGTAAATCAAAGAAATTAGACGGCTTTGTTCAATGCGCTCTCGAGTCATGAGTATCATTACTTGGAGTTTGAGAAATGTTTCTACCCTGTAAACTTGTCCAAAGCCACCCTCTCCAATCTTGTTCACAAATGAAAAGTTGTCAGTAGCCTTGGTTAATGTAAATAAGTCAAAAAGTGGTAGCTCAAAATCTTCAGAGTGACTTTGATTACTGTTATCATTCTTGTTGCTGTGATCGCCTAATCTCCCTGCGATTTGAACATGTAGGTAGACTTTGTTCAGACCATGCTCCACAAGAAATATTAGTGATAAACAGAATTAATAACCATAATTAGCCGATACAGGTTTTGTATGATTTGCTTACCCTTTGTTGTAATCACTGGATCCTCTCTCCTTCGTTTGTAAAGAATCAGGCCTACACCTAGACCTAGCAGAATCAACGCAACCAATAGTGGCAAAGCTACTGCAAGTATGACAGCTTTTTTTCCCTTTGCTCCAGCTGAACCTGCAACATCTGCCATCCAAAAATTTTAAATAGTTGTTTCTACTAATAGTAGAAGTTCTTATCCACTTCTTTATACTTGTTCTATTTATTTCCTGGAAAACAGGAAGGTCCAAGAAGTCTTTTTCTCTGTAATGTGGAATTGGATTATCTTTTTCGCCTTATATGAGCTTTGCTGATGGCATTGAAGTAGTCCATCGCTAATGAAACAGGCATGAATGTGTTTAGTACAGCCTAAAGGATAGTAATCTGTGTGGAGAAGTAGAACCGCAACCTTCTTAAAGTTTACAGCTAGACCCTTGTATATACAATCCTCTTTCTTTGTTTGCTGATAAGCCTTATCAAATTGAACTATTGAGGGAATCATTCTTGACCACAAGCATTGTATAGTGAGAGTTTTTTACTATTATAGGTTTAACCTTGTGTAGTTCTTTCAAAACTTGCCAAGATTAAAGGCAGGGAGGTTTCATTTTGGCAAGAAAAAAGGTCTCTACAAGTTTCTTAGATGTTTGATGCTTTCTACAGAACGTATCTCAGGCAATCAGTAAATTGCATATTACCTATGTCCGAAACAGACATCCTAATGTAGATATCCTCCCCTGATTGAGATAGCTGTCTGATGTCAACCAGCTCCCCAATCCATAACAAGCACCCACTTCCTCCATTGCGTATGTCCAGATTAGTATAACCCGTACACGAACAGTTTCTCAAGCAAACTGCCCTGCATTCATCTAGTGTCATTGTCTTATTGAACCAAGAAAATCGTGTATCAGGCAGTTTAACACCAGAGTACTTTAGAAACCCGTCTCCCGTGCAGTTCAGTGGGCGTTTCCGCACACAACCACTCGACCAGTCTGACCTGATCCAATCATCTGGATGTTTTGGCTCGAATTTATCTAAACACTGACAAAAAGGATCACTCAGAATGTTGCAAGTGCTATATGCACCACATAATTTGTAGGTATCACAGTCATCTGCATCTGCAGAGTGATAATTAACCCAACTCTGAGTCTTTTCAATCCAAATGATACGCATAGTTTTCCCAAAAGGCTTTATCACTAAAGTCGAAATAACAGATTTGTTCACAAGTTCATAATTGTAATAAATTTCCCTACTGTTCATGATCAAGCCAAAAGAGATGATTGAGTTGTTCACCATGTTGGGTGCACCACTCCACCGAAGACCATTCCATGGCCCTGCTCTAAAAGTCACATTAGGGCCTTTTCTCATAAGGTTTTGTGGATAACCAGTAGGATCACAATGATAAGTATATTCCCCAGGAGCAGGATCGTCATTACTTCTCCACGAGCTAAGATACCTTTCTAATCCAGTCACCAAGTCCGTTCCAAGTTTCATACCGGCCAGCAATGTATTGCTAGGATAATCAAAGCTTTGCCAGAGGAAATTTTCAGGATTTGGATCATCTGCATCTCTCACCACAAAATTTCCAGTGTCCAGCAACTGAGCAACAGGATTTTGGACGGTTGTTGATGAATTGGTTGACCAAACAGTGGCATTAGTATCATTGACAAGAACAACAACACCTAACTGAATGACTTTCAAGACCCCAGATTTATTGGTGACAGGAGCTACTCTATTAGCAACCCAAACTGGAGTAATAACAGAGGGTTTCTTGTACCATATTCCAACATATCGATTTGTAGAAGTTTCTCCTGGACTGAAGAATCCTAATTCAAATGATCCACCAGAGGAAACAATAGTTTCACCATCTTTGATAAACTGAGTTGTAGTTATGGTATCCCCTTGACCATTAACCTTTTGATTAAAAACTATGGAGCAGATAAGTAGACTGAATAGAAATGTATACATGGCTATATTTTGGTTGCATCTTTCTTCAAAATAGTTAAAGAGAATCTATCTAACTGTGTGTTGGGCGGATAAGACAAGTCAATATGTCCTTTCTCTTGTGGTCTTCTCTTCCGTCGGTGGTTTGAGAGACGACCAAGACTTCATTTTGCAGGTCAATTCCAAGTACATTGGAGAACCAGCTCTTAATCATGGGTTTAGGGAGCAGATGGCGTGGCTTATATGCTGCCAAGGAATGGAAATAAGATGCATAGTACTAAATATGAGATAGAACATTATATGAGATAGATAATACCTAGAGTTTAGTATAAAAATTATTTTGCTAATATCTATAACTAAATACAGGATAAATATAATCTCAAATTTTATAGCAGGATTAATTCCCCCGGTAACCAAACGATTGCTTAGTCTTTGGCAGTTCCACGTCTCCCTCAGTATGTTGTTAAAGTTTTGGAAGCAGACAAATGGGAAATTAGAAGAATTACGGCTAGTGTGAACAAACTATATATTTCCGAGTTCAACAATGAGCACTCCATTTTGTAATTGATACATACTAACTAGTAATATACAAATATAACTATATTTTTAACCTGAAAAAAGAAATTCATTCTGTGACTCAACTTGGAAGATAAACTGGGTTTGCGATATTTGGACAATTTTGACACACTTGTCCACATCTTAGTTACTTTTTGGCAAAATACTCCTTATATATGGCCAAACTAGTTATTGGAAGTTCCTTATGCACTTGAATTTAACCACATGATTCACTACAGGCGACTAAGAAATTGACAGTTCATACCAGTCTTGTCGTTCTTTAACTTTTTTAAGTTTAACTAAAATTTTCATGTATCACATTTGGTGGTTTAATAATAGTCAACAAAAGCCAAAAGAGAGAATTCACACATTTGTTTCTTTATCAAAAACAAAAATCAAAATTACATACCGAAGGAAAGATAGACGATTGTGTGGTTCAGCAAGTCCAACAATCTTTAAACGATTTTCCTCATAAAACTTAGAATTAAGGTTTAATATATTAAAATTAATAATCCCGTGATTAATTATTACTTATGATTTATTTGGCTCATCACATTAAAAATGAGATATGTAGTGTATAAAACATATGATTGGTTTTAAAACTGGATATATTTTAGTTTCCAATTGTAACCTTGACCTTCTTTGAGTAAGCTAAAAAGAGTTTTCGCATAAGGGAATTTTGTTTTTCAATCTTACTTGTTTTATCTGATAGAGCATGCGTAGCGGAAGCAAGTATATAATTATGGTATCAGAGACATGTAAACTAGACAATGATTCAATACGGAGATTAGAAGCACTAACCTCTTGAAAACGTTGCACAGGTCATCCACAGAGCAAGAATCCAGGGCTATAGTCTTCTGCTATGCTCCTCGTAAGACCTTGGACGAAATTGTTTGAGTGGGAAAAACAATACAACTAAGAGTGAGTTGTTAGGTGAAACTAGTCTTCCTTTAATAGACCCGAAATTAAGCCACAATAAGGGCTCAAAAACGTGTAGGATTATGTTAATGCAAGTAGAATCATACTCTAACTCAAAATGATAACTTTTCTCCCAAGTCACTTTCTACCCAAGTTTGTCCTGGTTTTTACTAGGTATAGCAGAGACCACAGAAACAATAAGAGGCTACTAATTATAATATTAATTCGAAAATTCGGATGAATTAAATCCTACTATAATTAATTGTAATTTATTCCACTAAAAATTCACAATTGAACTCCTCAATACGAATATCGAAAATTCACTAACACTTATTTTACCTCCCTATGTTAAGATTACAAATACTTGTTACTTAAACAAAATCACTAACAATTTAATTCAATCAACTAATTAAATCCTTTATAATTACGCTTAAACTATTTCATGTGACGGATACAAAATCCACCGGCGGGGTTTTCACATGAAAACTTATAAGCATACATAAAGGGGTATCATCAAACTCAAAACTGAGTCACGGATTCTATCAACTAATTATTATTTCACAAATGATATTCGTTATTGTCCAATTTATTAGGCATACACTAACTCTGAATAGAGTTGTACCTTTTGATAAATCAAAATAATAAACAAATCACATTGATCATAATAACTATATCAAGATTAGGAGTATAAGATTATTTAATGAATTAGAGAAAATATTTTATATATATTTAGTACAAAACATATTTTCTCTACTTGGTCCGTTCAATATACACTAAGTATACTAGCACAAGAAGTTGGAGCAAAACCACTCCCATAATCAAGATAAATTATACTTTAATCTTGTGCTACAATCATTAAGATATTTTTTCCAACAATATCTTCGATTGTGAACATAGTATATTAATTATGAGAACCCACCATTTAATCTTCTTTGCATGAGCTAAGACTCCATACACTAAATTGTCTACTACATAACTAAATGACACACATGTAATAAATGATCTATAAAAAATAATACTTTATTGAATTGAATAAATGAAATAAATAATTATTCTATAAAGAATAAAATAAAATACTATATCTAAACCGCATGATTAACAGTGTATCCCAACAATCTCCCACTTAGATTCATAACCATCCATCTACAACTCTAATATCCATCCCTTCTGCATGCTTGTAAAACTTCTGTTGTGGCAAACTCTTTGTAAACGGGTCTGCCAAATTGTTCTCTGATGCAATCTTTAACACTTTTGCATCACCTCTCTGCATTATGTACCGAATTAAATGATATTTACGTTCAATATGCTTACTCTTTTCATGGCTACTTGGTTCTTTCGAGTTTGGAACTGCACCACTGTTGTCACAATAAAGTACAATTGGTGCTTGAATGTCACGACCTAAAATCTTAACCTGTCGTGATGGCGCCTATATCGATACTAGGCAAGCCGACAACCTCAATAAACCACAATTTCTTTTTAAGTTTAAAAATATAATATTTAAGAACAATCCACAAGTCTCGCAAATACTGATGCATACACTCTCAAAATCTGGTGTCACTGAGTACATGAGCATCTATACATTACAAGTCTAGACAACACAATCTATAATAGTCTGAGACCAAATACAATAAACAGGGAGATAGAAAAGGAGAGACAAGGTCTGCGAAACATGACAGCTACCTCTGAATCTCCAGAAAATCGGTTGTGTGAAAGCATCTACACCCACTGTATCCGGGATCACCTAGTTCTGCACACGAAGTGCAAGGTGTAGTATGAGTACAACCAACTCAGTAAGTAACAATAATAAATAAATAACTGAAAGTAGTGACCAGCTTCTCAGCTAAGTCCAAATACAATACTTTCCAATATAAAAGAGTAAGCATGCTCTCAAGTTCAACATTGAAGATTTCACTGAAATTTCATATCAAGTTTGACCGAAACAGAAATAATATTTTTTCGAAATTTCCAAAATAGTGATATATTACAACTGAAATGCAGCAAATAATGAAATAAATGCATCATCTCAGAGTAACAGTCACTCAGTCCTCTTATTCACTCCAACCTCACAGTCACTCTTTCTTCACATCCACTCTTTCCTCACAGTCTCTCATTCCTCAGAGTCACTCATCACTCGTACTCAGTAGGTACATACGCTCACCGGAGGAGTGTACAAAATAAAGCCCAAGTGGAGGGGTTCCTTCAGCCCAAGCGCTATATCAAGCCAATCATGGCATAAATCAATGAAACATGATGCGGCATACAACCCGATCCCATAAATATCCTCACAATTAGACCATCGGTCTCACTCAGTCATCAACCTCTCCAGTCTCTCGGGCTCTCAGAAATCATGATAAGCAGCCCAACAACAATGATATGATGCCTCAATAAATAGCAACAGAGACTGAGATTTGATATGAAATTAATGAAAATGACTGAGCGTGAAATTATAGTTCTTGAGCGTATAATTCAATCACAGAAATGACCCCACTGGGTACCAATAATAACAGCATATGTCTAAACATAATTTGTAATACGAGTCTCAGCTCAATCTTCTCTAACACGTAGAGAATGTACGGATATCAACAGATAATTCAACTACACAGTCCAATGATATTTGTCTAAGTCACAATTCCTACAGTCCACACCCACACGCCCGTCACCTAGCATATGCATCACCTCCAAAACCAATCACATAACACATAATACAGGGTTTCATACCCTCAAGACCAAATTTAAAAATGTTACTTACCTCAATTCGAGCAATTCTTTATTCTAATAAGCCTTTTCCTCGCGATTCGGCCTCCAAATGCCTCGAATCTTAGTCAAAATAATACGATATAATCAACACGAGGTATAGGAATCAATTGCACATGAAAATGCTACATTCCACAAATAAATCCAAAATTAACTCAAAAATCAGCAGTGGGGCCCACGTCTCGGAAACCGATAAAAGTTACAAAATATGAACGTCCGTTCAACCACGAGTCAAATTTGTGAAGTTTGCCTCTGCAAATCGCCCAAATCGAGCTCCCCAACTATTTTTATGTCAACAATGGCCAAAAAAACCCGTTTATAGAGCCTTTGACATTTTCGAGCGTCACAGGTAGCATGGGGCGCTGCCTGTGGTGCAATTTCCAGTATCCCAAAAATTCGTAGCGACAGGGCTAGCGTCCTACGCTACCCTGGGCGCTGGCGGCGACGAAAAATCGTCCCAGACACAGAAATGGGCACTCTCTCATACGATGTCCGAATTCGACGATTCTTTTTGCTATGGCTCCGAAATTTCAAAACGGGTCTAATGCTTCAATAAATTACGAATTTGGAGCTCATTTACTTAATGTGATACCAATTATTCTCGAAGAAACAATGTCGGAATATTCTACATTCGATGCTGAAACTTAGCAGATCAAGTCCGATTGACCTCAAATTTTACACACAAGTCATAAATGACATAATGGAGGTATTTCAAATTTTTATAATTGGATTCCGTCCCCGATATCAAAAGTCAACTCCCCGGTCAAACTTCTAACTTAAATTTTTATTTTAGTCATTTCAAGCCTAATTTATCTATGGACTTCCAAATAATTTTTCGGACACGCTCCTAAGTCTAAAATCACCATACATAGCTATTGAAATCATCAAAGCTCTATTCCGGGGACGTTTACACATAAGTCTACATCCAGTCATTATTTTAACCTAAGCTTTAGACCTTGAAACTAAGTGTTCCAATTCATTCCAAGACCTCACCGGACCCGAACTAATCACCCTGGCGAGTCACATAACAACTATAAAGCATAAACTGAGCAGTAAATGGGGAAACAGGGTTGTAATACTCAAAATGATCGGCCGAGTCATTACATTCTCCCCCTCTTAAACAAACGTTCGTCCTCGAATGAGTTTAAAATTATACCTGGTGTCTCAAATAGGTGTGGATATTTTCTCCATATCTCCCGCTCAGTCTCCCAAGTAGCTTCTCCAACTGGCCGACCTCTCCACTGCACTTTCACTGAAGCTATGCTCTTTGATCTCAACTTTCGAACCTGCCGGTCCAAGATAGCCACCGGCTCTACATCATAAGCCAAATTACCATCCAACTGAACCGTGATGAAATCCAAAACATGAGACGGATCTCCGATATACTTCCGGAGCATAGATACATGAAACACTGGATGAACATCCGGTAGACTAGGTGGCAAAGCAAGTTCATAAGCCACTTCTCCAAACTTCTTAAGTATTTCAAAAAGCCAAATATATCGAAGGCTCAACTTTCTCTTCTTTCCGAACCTCAACACACCCTTAATGGTTGAAATCTTGAGCAGAACCTTTTCCCCTACCATGTAAGCAACATCACGGACCTTCCTGTTAGTATAACTCTTCTGTCTAGACTACGCCGTGCGAAGCCGCTCCTGAATCGATTTAACCTTATCCAAAGCATCCTGAACTAAGTCAGTACCCAATAGCCTAGCCTCACCCGGCTCAAACCAACCCACCGGAGATTGACACCGTCTCCAATATAATGCCTCATACGGAGCCATCTGAATACCCGACTGGTAGCTGTTATTGTAAGCAAACTCCGCGAGTGGCAAAAATTTATCCCAAGAACCTCCAAAATCGATGACACAAGCACGTAGCATATCCTCCAATATCTGAATAGTGCATTCAGACTGCCCATCTGTCTGAGGGTGAAATGTTGTACTCAACTAAACCTGTGTGCCTAATTCTCGCTGAACTGCTCTCCAAAACTGTGATGTAAACTGCGTGCCCCAATCTGTAATGATGGACACCGGCACACCGTGTAGGCTAACAATATCGCAGATATAAATCTCATCCAACCACTCCGAAGAATAATTAGTACCAACTCGAATAAAATGCACGGATTTGGTCAACCGATCTACAATCACTCAAATCGCATCAAACTTCCTCAATGTCCATGTAAGCTCAACTACGAAGTCCATGGTAACATGCTCTCATTTCCACTCTGGAATTTCAAGTCTCTGAAGTAATCCGCCCGGTCTCTGATGCTCGTACTTCACCTGTTAACAATTTAAACACCGAGCTACAAACCCAACTATATCTTTCTCCACTAATAATGCTGCCTCAAATCTTGATACATCTTCGCGGCACCTGGATGAATGGAGTACCGCGATCTGTGAGCCTCCTGGAGAATCAACTCACGCAAACTATCTATATTAGGCACACATAGCCTGCCCTGCATCCATAATACACAGTCATCCCCAATAGTGACCTCCTTGGCATCACCGTGTCCTTAAGGACAAGCAAATGGGGATCATCATACTGGCGCTCTCTGATGCGATCATATAAAGAAGACCGAGAATCCACACAAGCCAAAATTTGATTCTGCTTGGAAACATCCAATCTAACTATTGGTTGGCCAAGGCCTGAACATCCAAGGCTAAAGGCCTCTCTGCAACCGGTAAGTATGCTAAGCTGCCCAAACTCTCCGCCTTACAACTCAAGGCATCGGCACCACATTGGCCTTTCCGGGATGATAGAGAATGGTGATATCATAATCCTTAAGCAACTCTAACCATCTTCGTTACCGTAAATTAAGATCCTTCTATTTAAACAGATGTTGTAGACTTTGGTGATAGTATAAACCTCATAATGGACACCGTACAAGTAATGATAACAACACGATAGGGGTCCAAGAATTACTAAAGAAAATCAAGAAACGTGCGGAAGCTAAAAGAAAATAATGAAACAAAACAATAATGGAAAATTAAAGATAGATTGAATTCAACAAAGAGTTTCTTGAATTCAAGAAGTCTATTTTGAAGTTGAATCCTAACAACAACAATTAGCTAACAAAGAACTAATCGCCTTTGGTAGAGAATTAAAAATAAGAGATAGATTGTGAAACCCGACCCTTTAGAATAACAAAAACAACAATAAGCCTAAACTTATCACCTTTCTTGAATTTCTAGGAGTGATCTAAGATTTCGAAAGAGTTTAATCTTACCACACTAAGTTGAGTTTTGAAGGTTAAAGAATAAATTCAAGAGTAGCCACACACAAGAATGCAAGAAAAATCTCACAATATTTATTGATAATAGTCTATAATAATCTAAAATCTAAAAACAAAAGAAGACACCCCTTTATATAGAGAGAGGGTCACGAAATTCCTACCTAAAAACAAGGAAATAAAGTCCTAAACTACTTTGGACAACAAGTCCAAACATCTTAGGAAAAGGAAAAATACTAGGAAACAAACACCAAGTCAATCTTGGAAAGTAACTCCAACAATCCTAGATAAAGGAAAACATAACCTTAACTACCTAGGAAAGCAATAAATCTAGTACCAAAATATATAAAAATAAGTTAAAACCAATCTTGGATAGAATCTTGAAAGTCGCAAACCAATCATGGATAGGATCTTGGAAATCTTGGAGGCAACTTGCAAGCAACTTGGCACCAACTTGTACCCAACTTCTATCATGACTATTGAACCTTTCTTAGGCAGAAAGTAAGTCCTTCTTATGTTATAAAAACTTGGCTTCATGTAGGACTTATTGGATTGCAAGTTTGGACACACTTTTAGGTGCCAAATAGGTCCAATAATGGCCTGATTTGGACCTTCTTCTGAGGATGTCTCTTGGGATCTAATCCACCTTTTCTTGGACATAAATTTGGACCATAAAATAGTTATAATACCTAGACAACTCATATCCTTTATCCTTGAGCTCTCCATCCCAATTAACAACTTCTTTATTTGTACTTGAAGTCTAATGACCTTGTTTTGCAACTCTTTAGCTTGACATTTTGTTAAAGGCCCTCTTTGAGATTCCAAAGCTTAATTCTTGTCCTTGAATAGATTTGAGCTTCCTAGGATGCTATCATTCCCCTCTTCTTAAAGAAAATTCGTCCTCGAATTTCGACCTTGCAAGAAAAAGAAGTCACGCACTAGTAAATGGCATCCACTAATCTGAACAAATGGTAGGAATAAAATAAGATAGTGACCATGTGTCCACTTAACCCAATTAAGCATAATAGGTATAAATACTCCTTTATAAAGCATATGGACATCATCATCCTAATAAAATTTATGCCTACTTAGAGTTGTCCAATAAAAACCTCTCTTAGATGCACTATGTAATGAATTTTCCAATGCGATCTTGTCAATAAGGTAGTCCAAACATGTGCATGCCAAAGAAATTACAAAATATTGGTCATCCATCGATTTAACANCTTCATGTAGGACTTATTGGGCTGCAAGTTTGGACACATGTTTAGGTGCCAAATAGGTCCAATAGTGGCCTGATTTGGACCTTCTTCAGAGGATGTCTCTTGGGATCTAATCCACCTTTTCTTGGACATGAATTTGGACCATAAAATAATTATAATACCTAGACAACTCATATCCTTTATCCTTGAGCTCTCCATCCCAATTAACAACTTCTTTATTTGTACTTGAAGTCTAATGACCTTGTTTTGCAACTCTTTAGCTTGACATTTTGTTAAAGGCCCTCTTTGAGATTCCAAAGCTTAATTCTTGTCCTTGAATAGATTTGAGCTTCCTAGGATGCTATCATTCCCCTCTTCTTAAAGAAAATTCGTCCTCGAATTTCGACCTTGCAAGAAAAAGAAGTCACGCACTAGTAAATGGCATCCACTAATCTGAACAAATGGTAGGAATAAAATAAGATAGTGACCATGTGTCCACTTAACCCAATTAAGCATAATAGGTATAAATACTCCTTTATAAAGCATATGGACATCATCATCCTAATAAAATTTATGCCTACTTAGAGTTGTCCAATAAAAACCTCTCTTAGATGCACTATGTAATGAATTTTCCAATGCGATCTTGTCAATAAGGTAGTCCAAACATGTGCATGCCAAAGAAATTACAAAATATTGGTCATCCATCGATTTAACACAAGTATCTCTGCCATATGTATCAAATAAGACACTCTTATGATATAGCCAAGTATCAATGATAAATCCCATGGATTCTTTTACATGTAAGTTATTCAAAGAAGCACATAAATTCTCAGAAAGGTCAGAAGAACCCATAAATTCCAAAATACAAATTTCAATACATTCAAGCTCATGATTATAACTTTCTCCAATAATATTTACAACATCAATGGATTCTACATAATTTCTCAAACTGTCACAGAAAGAGTCATAGATAGGTTCATGAAAGAGTATTTGATCACTAACGTCACAATAATCATGCATATCTTCTTTAATAGTAGAAAACACTTTTACAGGCTCACAATCAACATGCCTAGAGGAATGACTTCCCATCAAACAACAAAACTCATATTCTAGCAATTTATCACATGAAAACGCATTAGACACTTGAATAAGAGAAGAAAGAACATTTAACTCATTAGTAAGCCTCTTCTCATAAATTTCATGCCTCTTTCCACCAAGTTGGAATGCATAATCATCTATGGCATACTCAATTTCAAAAGAAAGCAAATTACTCTTGCATTTTAACTTAGATATTACAGTTAATAACTTGATATGCATCAAAATATCATCATCCACAAAAATTATAAAGTCACCAACATAAGAAATAAAAGTATGGTTCAATACCTCCAAAAATACCTTAGGTGTTCTAGGAAGGCCAAGAATGTGAATGAACCAATTATACATATCATACTTGGACTTATTTACTAATGGAACAACATCACCTTGTATTCTTTTATGCAATGATTCCAGCTTAGCAATGATTTTAGGAAACTCCATGTCATAAAACTGTAAATAAGAATTAAAATTGTCTAAAGGTTCAATAACAAAGAATTTTACCAAACTTTTATCTTCCACCATCCAACAAGAGTTAATTTCGCCTAATTCATGTTGGAATCCAATTGGATCCTTTACCACCATTTATCGCGCCTCACCTCTCCTTTCAAAAGGTCTTTCAACACGTGGCTGCACAAAATCACAAGAACTAAAACAAGAATGAGTTAATGGGTTAGGAAGTAAAGAAATTTTATTCTTGCTTACACTCTCTTTGGCTTTTATCACAAAACTAACTTTTCCCTCACCCTTAGCCTCTTTTCTCTCACTAAAGTTTTTTTCTTCTTCTTTACTCAAACCCTCTTGTTTTTCTCTCTCTACCTCAAAGACTTTTCTTATCTCATTGCCTTCTCTCTTTTCTTTTCCCTCAAGCTCACTCTTTTTCTCAATTGACATCCCATTCT
>AWOL01S0000345.1:39996-128033 GCA_000715115.1 Nicotiana otophora | reverse complement strand
AAAGAGTTAATGGGTTAGGAAGTAAAGAAACTTTTTTCTTGCTTACACTCTCTTTGGTTTTTATCACAAAACTAACTTTTTCCTCACCCTTAGCCTCTTTTCTCTCACTAAAGAGTTTTTCTCTTTCTTCACTCAATCCCTCTTGTTTTTCTCTCTCTACCTCATATACTTTTTTATCTCATTACCTTATCTCTTTTCTTTTTTCTCAAGATCACTCTTTAGCTCGCTTGACATCCCACTCTTTTCACTCAAGTCAATGTCTCCTTTTTCCTCGCTTGGAATGTCAACCTGCACTCCCTTACTCCTCTTATTCTTTTCTCTCTCATATTTTTCCATATTCTCTTTAACAGTCGTTTCATCTTCATAAATTTGTGAGGGAGTCAAAGGTCCAAGAATAAGTTTCTTCCTGTTAACCTCAAAAGAGTATCTATTTTTTTCCATATTATATGAAGCTCTTCCATAGGCATACATTGGCTTTCCCAACAAGATATGATAATTATTCATGGGAATCACATCACACCAGATCGCATCCTCATACCTTCCAATAGAGAATAGTAATAACACTCTTTTATCTACCTTTACTCCTCTCAACATGTAGGGTTCAATATGCTCAACACAAGGCAAGTTCAATTTTTCAACCATATAAATGCTAATTGAGTTATAGCCAAACTCTTTGTCAATTCTATGGGTACAAATCGCAGACAACACTTTAGCTATTGTTTGAAAAATAATTTTACCATTGTCTTTCTTTCATTCGGTATAATGTAAGTTCGACTTTTTAAGTTGTTGAGTCATAGCTCGCCTCCTTTTACTATAACTACCTGTTTGAAACATCTTGAACAAAGATTAGAAGAATTACGTATCTCTCAAATTTTGGCTTTTTCCTCTAATGTTCTCGCCTCTCTTGCCTTTTTCCACTCAAAGCAACTCTTGGTCGTTAAACTTTAGATTTATTAATAAACCTTACTAGTCACAACTCTTAGTGATAAGAATGTGGAGTTAGAAAAAGAAAAGAAAGTGAAGGACCAAACCTTGGAAGAATAGGAATTGGTTATGTAGAAAAAATAAGGAAAGAATTTAGGAAACCCAAAACCCACAAGAATAAGGAAAGAAGTTATTTTAATCTTCAACAACTAGGATCCCCTCTTCTTATTTCTTTTCTTGACTTGGAAACCAAATAATACTTGAGTTCTACAAATAATAATGAGCCATAATGCTTTTCTTTTGGCTAATTTTCTTTTTTTTCTTTTTTGGTGTTTTATTTTTGGTTTTGTTTTTGCTCAATAACCTCCCAAGATTATCAAGATTAAAATCTTGATTATCCTATGCTCTGATACCACTTTATAACAACACGATAGGGGTCCAAGAATTACTAAAAAAAATCAAGAAACGTGCGGAAGCTAAAAGAAAGTAAACAAACAAAAACACAACGGAAAATTAAAGATAGATTGAATTCAAAAAAGAGTTTCTTGAATTCAAGAAGTCTATTATTGAAGTTGAATCCTAACAACAACAATTAGCTAACAAAGAACTAATCCCCTTTGGTAGAGAATTAAAAACAAGAGATAGATTGTGAAACCCGACCCTTTAGAATAATAAGAACAACAATAAGCCTAAAATTATCACCTTTCTTGAATATCTAGGAGTGATCTAAGGCTTCAAAAGAGTTTAATCGTACCACCTTAAGTTGAGTCTTGAAGGTTGAAGAATAAATCAAGAGCAGCTACACACAAGAGTGCAAGAAAAATCTTACAATTCTTATTGATAATAGTTTATAATAATCCAAAATCTAAAAACAAAGAAGATACCCCTTTATATAGAGAGGGGGTCACGAAATTCCTACCTAAAAACAAGGAAATAAAGTCCTAAACTACTTTGGACAACAAGTCCAAATACCTTAGGAAAAGAAAAAACACTAGGAAACGAAAACCTAGTCAATCTTGGAAAGTAACTCCAACAATCTTAGGTAAAGGAAAATATAACCTTAACTACCTAGGAAAGCAATAAATCTAGTACCAAAATATATGGAAATAAGTTAAAACCAATCTTGGATAGAATCTTGAAAGTCGCAAACCAATCATGGATAGGATCTTGAAAATCTTGGAGGCAACTTGCAAGCAACTTGGCACCAACTTGTACCCAAATCTATCACGCCTATTGAACCTTTCTTGGGCAGAAAGTAAGTCCTTTTTATGTTATAAAAACTTGGCTTCATGTAGGACTTATTGGGCTGCAAGTTTGGACACACTTTTAGGTGCCAAATAGGTCCAATAATGGCCTGATTTAGACCTTCTTCAGAGGATGTCTCCTGGGATCTAATCTACCTTTTCTTGGACATGAATTTGGACCATAAAATAGTTATAATACCTAGACAACTCATATCCTTTATCCTTGAGCTCTCCATCCCAATTAACAACTTCTTTATTTGCACTTGAAGTCTAATAACCTTGTTTTGCAACTCTTTAGCTTGACATTTTGTTAAAGGCCCTCTTTGAGATTCCAAAGCTTCATTCTTGTCCTTGAATAGATTTGAGCTTCCTAGGATGCTATCAAGTAATGCTGCCAAAATTTCAAGGCATGAACAATAGCTGCTAAATCAAGGTCGTGGACCGAATAATTTTTCTCATGTACCTTTAATTGTCTGGACGCATAAGAAATCACCCTACCGTCTTGCATCGGTACTGTGCTGAGACCAATACGCGACGCGTCACAATACACAGTATAAGACCCTGAACCTGTAAGCAACACCAACACTGGAGCTGTAGTCAAAGCTGTCTTTAGCTTCTGAAAGCTCTCTTCACATTCACCCGATCACCTGAACGGAGCACCTTTCTGGGTCAATTTAGTCATAGGCTATGCAATAGACGAGAATCCACGATAATAACCGACCAAGCCAAGAAAACTCCGAATCTCAGTAACTGAAGATGGTTTGTGCCAACTCTGAACTGCCTCTATTTTCTTCGAATCCACCTTAATCCCTTCACCAGACACTATGTTTCCCAAGAATGCCATCGAACTAAGCCAGAACTCGCACTTAGAGAATTTGGCATATAGTTTCTCCACTTTCAACCTCTGTAATACAATACCCAAATGATGTGCATGCTCCTCCTCGCTACGTGAGTACATCAGGATATCGTCAATAAATACCACGACAAATGAGTTAAAATACGGCTGAAATATGCTATTCATCGGGTGCATAAATGCTGCTGGAGCATTGGTTAGCCCAAATAACATCACAAAAAATTCATAGTGACCACAACAAGTCCTGAATGTCGTCTTCAGAATATACGAATCCTGACTTTTCAACTGCTGATACCCAGATCTCAAATCAATTTTGGAGAATACCCTCGCTCCCTAAAGTTGGTCAAATAAATCATCAATACGCGGCAAAGGATACTTATTCTTGATTGTAACTTTGTTCAACTGCCTGTAATCGATACACATCCGCATAGTACCATATTTCCTTTTCACAAATAGAACTGGTGCACCCCAAGGCGACACACTAGGCCTAATAAACCCCTTATCAAGAAGTTCCTGAAGTTGCTCTTTCAATTCTTTTAACTCAGCTCGTGCCATATGATACGGAGGAATAGAAATGGGATGAGTGCCCTGCACCAAGTCTATACCGAAATCAATATCCCTGTCGGGCGGCATACCCGACAGGTCTACAAGAAATACATCAGGAAAGTCTCTCACTACCGGTACTCAATCAATAGTAGGAGTAGATGCATCAACATATCTCACAAAATCCAAGTATGACAAGCACCCTTTCCCAACCATACGCCGGGCCTTCAAATTAGAAATTTCCCTTACTGGGAACATAATCTAGAGAACCTCTCCATTCAACCTTTGGCAACCCCGGCATCACCAATGTCATGGTTTTTGCATGACAATCCAGAATAGCATGACATGGAGACAACCAATCGATACCCAGGATTACATCAAAATCAACCATACTAAGCAATAAGAGATCAACTCTAGTTTCCAGTCCCCTAATAGTTACCACACACAACCGATACACACGGTCCACAATAATAGTATCGCCCTCCGGTGTAGATACACAAACAAGTAAAACTAAGAACTCACGGGGCATATCTAGATAGTGAGTAAAGTACGATAATACATACGAATAAGTAGAACCAGGGTCAAATAATATAGATGTCTCCTTGTGGCACACTCAATACCTGTGATCACTACATCTGAAGCAACCATATCTGGTCTGACAGGAAAAGCATAGAATCGGTCATGACTACCACCTGATCGGCCTCCACCTCTTCGGCGACCCCTAGCTGTCTGACCTCTACCCCGAGCTGGCTGGGCGAGTGGCAAAGTAACTGGTGTTGAAATCGTGGTCTGACTCCTCTGCTACACTGGACTTCCCGGGCGACGAGGACACTGCCTCCACATATGCCTGAAT
This sequence comes from Nicotiana otophora, assembly GCA_000715115.1. NCBI lineage: Eukaryota > Viridiplantae > Streptophyta > Magnoliopsida > Solanales > Solanaceae > Nicotiana > Nicotiana otophora. The sequence continues at coordinate 123,616 of AWOL01S0000345.1, read as the reverse complement.
GACCCACACTCAAAGCAACTCCCTGGTACTGATGGTGGTGAGGACTGAATCGGGCCGCGAGAACCAGAATAACTGCTAGAAGCACCCGGTGCAAATGAACCCTAATCTGAAGGAGCACGGGACGGACTCTAGGATGGAAGGGCACTAAGAGATGACTGGCCCTGATGAGAACTATATGAACCATGGTTGGATGATGCACCACGGTGAACTGGACGACCCGTATGTGCGTGTCTATAAGGACGACCCTTACTGCGGTAAAACTGACCCCCTGAAGGAATACCGCTGAAATCACCTGGTCCACGAGGCCTCTCTCTCTCTCTACGTTCCTGACTATGGACCATCTCTATCTACTGAGCAATGTCAACTACCTCATCAAAAGTAGCACCAGATACTCTCTCCCGAGTCATAAGTAACCGTAGCTGATATGTGAGGCCTTCAATGAACCTCCTAGTCCTCTCCCTATCAGTGGGAACCAACCAAACTGCGTGACGAGCCAACTCAAAACATTTCATCTCGTATTGCGTCGTAGACATGCCATCCTCCCATAACTACTCAAACTGTCTGCGCAGCTCCTCTCCGTGAGACTGTGGCACAAACTTCTCCAAAAAGAGAACGGAGAACTCCTGCCATGTAAGTGGTGCTACACCAACTGGCCTGCGCCTCTCATAAGCCTCCCACCATTTGAAGGCATCCCCATAAAACTGAAAGGTAGCGAACGAGACCCCACTGGTCTACAAAATACCCGTTGTCCGAAGCATCTGTTGACACTTATCCAGAAAACCCTGAGCATCCTCTGATTCAGCACCACTAAATGGTGGACGCCGAAGCCTCTCAAATCTCTCAAGTCTCATCTGCTCATCATCTTCCATAACAGGAACTACCGGGGCCTGAGCAGCTGCAACCGGCTGGGCTGGTAGTGCCCCCGATATCTGAAGTCCTTGTACTATATGGTTTGGAGTGCGGAAAACCGGGGTATGAGTACCTCCCCCGGTCCGAGAAGTGGCAGGTGCCGAGCCGAAACCACCTGAGCGAGACCAGTGCAAACTGTCAATATCTAGGCCAAAGTCTCCTGAAGGCCGGGAATCTCATTGGGCACAACTGGTGTCTGCGCTAGAGAAACTAGCGGTACTACATGTGCTGGTCCAACTATGGTACGAGCTACACCTCTACCTCTACCTTGGTCCCGGTCTCTCGCAGCCCTAACTGGTGGCACTGGTGGTTGACCGTCCGATCCGGTAGTACGTGTCCTCACCATCTGCGAGAGAATAGAATAACAGAATCTTAGTTTTACGAAATCAACAAGTTCGCACAATAGAATACAAGAAAGTGAAATTTTCCTAAGGGTTAGGCAACCTCTCGAAGATAAGTACAGATGTCTCTGTACCGATCCGCAAGACTCTACTAAACCTGCTCATGACTCGTGAGACCTATGTAACCTAGGCTCTGATACTAACTTGTCACGACCCAAACTCCTAACATGTCGTGATGGCGCCTATCTCGATACTAGGCAAGCCAACAACCACAATAAATCACAATTTCTTTTAAGTTTAAAAATATAATATTTAAACACAATCCACAAGTCTTGCAAATATCGATACACACACTCCCAAAATCTGGTATCACTAGGTACATGAGCATATATACATTACAAGTCTGAAAAACGTGGTCTATAATAAACTGAGACCAAATACAATAAACAAAATGATAGGGAAGGAGAGACAAGGTATACAAAACATGGCAGCTACCTCTGAATCTCCGAAAAATTGGTTGTGTGAAAGAATTAACATCCACTGTATCCAAGATCACCTGGATTTGCACACGAAGTACAGGGTGTAGTATGAGTACAACCAACTCAGTAAGTAACAATAATAAATATAGAACTGAAAGCAGTGACGAGCTTCTCAGCTAAGTCCAAACACAATACTTTTCAATATAAAAGAGTAGGCATGCTCTCAAGTTCAACATTTAAGATTTATCTGAAATTTCATATCATGTTTGACCGAAACAGAAAATAATATTTTTCCGCAATTTCAAAAATAGTGATATATGACAACTGAAATGTAGCAAAAAATGAAATCAATGCATCCTCTCATAGTAACAGTCACTCAGTCCTCCCATTTACTCCAACCTCACAGTCACTCTTTCCTCAAAGTCACTTTTTCCTCACAGTCACTCACCACTCGGCACTCGCACTCAGTAGGTACCTGCGCTCACTAGGGTGTGTACAGACTCCGGAGGGGCTCCTTCAGCCCAAGAACTATATCAAGCCAATCATGACATAAATCAATGACACATGCTGCGGCGTGCAGCCCGATCACATAAATATCCTTACAATTAGGCCTTCGGCCTTACTCAGTCATCAACCTCTCCAGTCTCTCAGGCTCTCAGAAATCATGATAAGCAAACCAACAACAATGATATGATGCCTCAATAAATAACAACAGAGACAGAGATATGATATGAAATGAATGAACATGGCTGAATGTGAAATTATAATTTTTGAGCAAATAATTCAATCACAGAAATGACCCTAGTGGGTACCAATAATAACAGCATATGTCTAAGCATGATTTTTAATACGAGTCTCAGCTTAATTTTCTCTAACACGTAGAGAATGTACGGATATCAACAGATAATTCAACTACACAGTCCCATGAAATTTGACCAAGTCACAATTCCTATAGTGCACGCCCACACGCTCGTCACCTAGCATGTGCGTCACCTCTAAAACCAATCACATAACACATAATTCGGGGTTTCATACCCTCAGGACTGAATTTAAAATTGTTACTTACCTCAATTCGTGCAATTCCTTATTCAAATAAGCCTTTTCCTCGCGATTCGGCCTCCAAATGCCTTGAATCTTAGTCAAAATAATTTGATACAATCAACATGAGGTGTAGGAATCAATTCCATATGAAAATGCTAAATTGCACAAATAAATCCGAAATTAACTCAAAAATTAACAGTGAGGCCCACGTATCGGAACCCGACAAAAGTTACAAAATATGAACACATATTCAACCATGAGTTCAATTTGTGAAGTTTGCCTCTGAAAATCGCCCAAACCGAGCTCCCTAACTATTTTTATGTCAAAAATAGCCAAACAACCCGTTTATAGAGCCTCTGACATTTTCGAGCGCCACAGGTAGGGCGGGTGTGACGACCCAAAATGTCATCTTTAAATTTAATAATTAATTTTGTGTTCTAAGACCTCGAAAAACACTATTTATCATTCCTCAACTTGCGTGTGCAGTCCGTAAAATTGTTCGAAAAGTTTTCAGGTGAAATGAATTAAAATGTGAATTAGAGCTTTAAAACTCAATTGAGTTGACTTTGGTCAACATTTTGAGCAAATGGACTCGGATCAATGTTTTGATAGTTTTGGTAGGTCCGTATCATGATTTGGGACTTAGGCGTATGCCCGAAATCAAATTTCGAGGACCTTATCCCGAGATATAGAATTTTGATGAAAAATTAAAAGTTTAAGTTTAAATAGTGACCGGATGTCAAATTATGTGCAAATGACCCCAGAATAGAATTTTGATGATTCTAATAGCTCCGTATGGTAATTTTGGATTTAGGAGCATGATCAGAATTTTATTTGGAAGTCCGTAGTGGAATTAGGCTTGAAATGCCAAAAGTTAAATTTTTGGGAAATTTGACCGGGGGGTTGACTTTTTGATATTGAGGTCGGAATCCGATTTTGGAAATTGGAATAGGTCTCTTATATCAATTATGACTTATGTGCAAAATTTGAAGTCATTCCAAATTGATTTGATGTGTTTCGACACAAGATATAGAATTTGAAAGTTCAAAGTTCATAGATTTTGATTTGAGGTGCGATTCGTCGTTTTGATGTTGTTCGATGTGGTTTGAAGCCTCGACTAAGTTTGTATTGTACTTTGGGACATGTTGGAATAATTGGTTAAGGTCCCGAGGGTCTCGGGTGGATTTCGAAAGATAAACGAAATGGATTTCGGACAAAGATGGTTGCTGGAAATTTGCAGAAATTTGCAGAAATTTCGCCAGAAATTTCTGGTGCATGAAGCCAACTTTGGAAGCTTATATCTCGCAATTCATAAGGGATCGAAAATTTTTCAAAACATAAAAGTTGTAGTCGTTTGATTCTAGTTTCCAGAAAGTTAAACCATTTATTATTTGAATATTTGTAAAGAAAGTTATGATAGATTGATTAAAGGCTAGTAGAGCAGTTTCGCCAGAAGTTCTGATGCATGGAGTCGACTTTGGAAGCTTATATCTCGCAATTCATAAGGATTTGGACAATTTGCAAAACATGAAATTTGTAGTCGTTTGATTCTAGTTTTCAGAAAGGTAAACCATTCATCATTTGGACATTTGTACATAAGGTTATGATCGATTGAAAGAAGGCTGGTAGAGCAGTTTCTGGTGGACTTTTAGTGACGAAAAATGGACTTTTAGTGACGTATTGGCAGAAACTTAAGGACCAAAAACGGTCATTTCATTCATTTCGTTTTGAATGTTTGGAGCACGGTTCTTGGGCAATTTTCACGAAAAAACATTGGGGTAAGTGTTCCTTATCCTATATTGATAATATTTCATGATTTCATACTCAATTACATCTTGAATCCGTGAATTTATGGAAGAAAAATCAAGATTTTTGCAAAATCTTCCAAAAATAAAAATTTAAGATTTGGAGGTCGAGTTATTATCAGAATTTGGTAAAATTGGTATGGGTGGACGTGTAATTGAATGGGTTGTCGGATTTTATAAGTTTCGACAGATTCCGAGATGTGGGTCCGACGGGCAAATTTTGAGCTAATTTCGGATTTTATTAAAAATATAATATTTTCTTATGAAATTGATTACTATAATTTTTGTTGATTGTATCGAATTAATTATGACTAGATATGAGTCGATCGGAGTCGGAAAATCGAGGAAACAGCACAATACTTGGTTAAATTGGTGCAAGTCGAGGTAAGTGACTTGTCTAACTATGTGTGGGGGAAATTCCTCTAAGATTGATAATTATAATATATGAAAAGTCGTGTACACGAGGTGACGAGTGTGTACACGGGCTAAATATGAAAGATTATATTTTAAATTATGTAGATCATTGTTGCGCATTAATTAATTTATTTCATTTTGTTATATTCTTCATTATTGATTTAATGTTTATATTTTTAAATTTGCTTGACCTTTTCCTGCTATTTATTTTATCTGTGTAGTTGGAACTTGGTTTCTTTTATTCTGTGCATTATTTGAAGGTTGATTTTTTTAAATTAAATATTATTAATATGAAGTATTTGACATTTTTAAATTTGATATTGAAGCAACTTATTAAAAATTTAAATAATATTTTTCTGAATTATTTATTCTTGAATATTTTCGTAAGATATTTTTTTCAGATTATTCTGGCATGAGCCGTGAGCTCTTTATTATTGAAAAATATTGTTGTTGATTTTGTTTTTGTGGAAAAATTGAAATATTGAGCACTTAAGGTGTAAATTATGATATATTTTGATATTGATACGCATGCCAGTATAAGGTCTGGGTGTTGAAACGCATGCGGTGAGATAAGGGTGGCTTGATACGCGTGGCTAGTAGGGGTGACTACTAGAAGTCATGCGGTGTGATAAGGGTAGCTAAAACGCGGGATGCTATTTCGGAAAAAAAATATTTTCCTTAAATAAATTATGAAGGCTCCCGCGGTGATATAAGAAAATGAGATATTGTGAAATTATTTATAACTTGGGACTACGAGGCGGTAACTCGGTAGTGCCCTTGTTGATATTGATTTATGGCCATAGTTGCTTTCGATTAATTGTTGTGATTTTCATAAAGTTGAAGGAAATTCTGTTTTGATTCCACGAGATATTATTTGCAATTATTTGATGTCATTAAATGTGACATACTATTTGATTCATTTCCAATGTTATTTTATTTTACTACATTGATAAACATTTTACCATGCCATTATTATATTCCAATAGGGCCTCACCTGACCTCGTCACTACTCTACCGAGGTTAGGCTTGGCACTTACTGGGTACCATTGTGGTGTACTCATACTACGCTTCTGCACATCTTTTTGTGCAGATCCAAGTATATTTTTACCAGCTTAGATGTCAGTGAGTTACCTGCGCACGGAGACTTCAAGGTATATCTGCCAGCGTCCGCAGACTCCGGAGTCCCCTTCTACCATTTTATGTTGCTTCCTTATATTTTATTTAGACCTTGACATATAGAGACATTAAGAATAAATTCTTAGAAGCTTGTGACTTATTTCTACCGGGTTTTGGGAGTTGAAATTGTTTGAATTGTAGTTTATTTATTTCAGATATTTACTATTATTCCGCATTGATAGGCTTACCTAGTCTTAGAGACTAGGTGCCATCACGACATCCTACGGAGGGAATTTAGGATCGTGACAGCGGGGTGCTGCCTGTGGCGCAATTTCCAATATCCCAAAAATTCCCAGTGCTAGGGCTAGCGCCCCACGCTACCCTGAGCGCTGGCGGCGACGGAAAATCATTCCCGACACGGAAATAGGCATAACTCTCTCATACGATGTCCGAATTAGATGATTCTTTTTGTTATTGCTCCAAAATTTCAATACGGGTCTAATGATTCAATAAAATACGAATTTGGAGCTCCTTTACTTAATGTGATGCAACTTATTCTCGAAGAAACGACGTCGGAACATTCCACATTCGATGTCGAAACTTAACAGATTAAGTCCGATTGACCTCAAATTTTGCACACAAGTCATAAATGATATAATGGAGATATTTCAAATTTTCAGAATCGGATTCCGGCCCCGATATCAAAAGCCAACTCCCTGGTCAAACTTCCAACTAAAATTTCTATTTTAGCCATTTCAAGCCCAATTTAACTATAGACTTTCAAATAATTTTTCGGACACGCTCCTAAGTCCAAATCACCATACAGAGCTATTAGAATCATCAAAACTCTATTATGGGATCATTTACACATATGTCGACATTCGGTAACTATTTTAACCTAAGCTTTAGACCTTAGAACTAAGTATTCCAATTTATTCCAAAACCTCACTGGACCCGAACCAATCACCCCGGCGAGTCACATAACAACTGTAAAGCATAAACTGAGCAGTAAATGGGAAAACATAGTTGTATTACTCAAAACGACCGGCCGTCAATACATTGAACCGAAGGAACTACAGTAAGCTCTTTTAGAAAGTTCCCAAGCCAAACAACCTCTTTAGTTACCTCAGAGGTAGCCACGTATTTGGCTTCTATTGTGGAATCAGCAACACATGATTGTTTGATACTCCTCCAACTTATGGCTCCACCTCCTAAGGTAAAATAATTTCCTGAGGTAGATTTTCTAGAATCTCTATCTGACTAGAAATCTGAATCAGTATAGCCAATGGGTGCAAGATCACCTGAGTAATAAACCAACATATTATCCCTAGTCCTTTTTAGGTACTTGATTATATGTTTAATGACAGTCCAATGTTCTCGTCCAGGAATAGATTAAAATCTATTAACCATGCTAACAGCAAAGTATATATCAGGTCTAGTACATAGCATAGCATACATGAGACTCCCTGTAGTAGAAGCATAAGGGACTGCCTTCATCTTTTCTCTCTCATAAGTCATTTTTGGGGACTGATCTTTTGACAGAGAGATTTCATGCCTAAAAGGAAGAAAACCTTTCTTGGAATCTTGCATGCTAAACCTGGTGAAAATAGTATCAAGATAAACTGCTTGGGATAAGCCTAATATCCTTCGCTTGCGATCTCGCATAAGCTTGATCCCAAGGATATGTGCCTCTTGTCCTAAGTCTTTCATATCAAAATGCGAGGACAACCATTACTTTACTGAATTCAACATTCACACATTATTTTCTATGAGCAAAATATCATCTACGTAATATCCATCCCACTTCTTATAGACACAAGGCTCGTTTTCACATTCATCAAAACCGAAGGTTTAAATGGATGTGTCAAAAGAAGTATTGCATGCTCTAGAACCTTGTTTCAATCCATAAATGGATTTCTTTAATTTATACAACATGTGCTCATTGCCACTTTTTATGAAACCAACTGGTTGTGCCATATAGATGCACTCATCAAGACTTCTATGAAGAAAATCCTTCATGACATCCATTTTCCAAATCTCATAATCATAATGAGAAGCAATGGATAATAGAATCCTAATGGATTTAAGCATGGCTACCAGCAAAAAAGTTTCCTCATGATCGATCCCTTCTTTTTGAGTAAACCTTTTTGCAACAAGCCTAGTTTTAAAAGTTTGCACTTTTTCATCCCCTCCTCTTTTTTTCTTATAGATCCATCTACAACCAACGGGTTTGACTCTAGTATGTGGTTTTACAAGATCCCATACTTGATTGGAGTATATAGACTCCATTTCAGATTTCATAGCAACAATCCATTTATAAACGTCTGTATCCTATAGTGCTTCGTCGTAATTAAGAGGTTATGTATTAGGCTCTTCAGGTATTCTATCATAAGATTCTCCCAAGAGCGCAAACTAGAGAGGTTGTTTTAATAGTTCTCCCACTACGACTAGTCACTACAGGTGCAGTTTGATTTTTTTGTTGAACCACAACATCATTTTCCGGAACTGAAGCCTCAACGTTATACTCCTCCCCTTGCGGTACTGAAATATCATTAACTTCTTCCTGGAGCGAAGGCTGCACAACAATATCAGGTTGCTCAACAATCTGTGGTTGTTCAACATTACTCCCACTACTTTGGAGTAGTGAGATGTCAGGCAATTGCTCTTGAGTGTTCTGATACCTATTGACATTTATCCCACTACGATAATGCAGTGGTGTGTCAATACTGGCTTCGGGGATACGTTCCAGAGATGAGTCATTAGTTACTCTATTGCTTAATTCATGTAAAACTAGTTTACTTCTAGGACTATGGCTCATTAAATATTCCTCTTCTAAAAATATGGTATTTGTCGTAATAATTACCTTCTTTTCTTTGGGACAATAATACAAACCTCATTTCATTCCCTTTGGATATCCAATAAAAATGCACACTTCTGTCCTTGATTCCAATTTATCCGCTTTTCCTTTCAGCACATGTGCTAGACAACCCCAAACCTGAATGTGCCGTAAACCGGGCTTGCGCCTAGTCCACAATTTTGCTGGGGTTGAAGGTACTGACTTTGGAGGAATCAATTTCAGAATGTAATTTTTCGTTTCTAAAACGTATCCCCAAAAGGAAGAAGTCAAATCGGAATAACTTAACATTGATCTAATTATTTACATAAGGGTTATATTTCTTCTTTCTTCCACACCATTTTGTTGTGGTGTTCCTCGGGCAAATAATTAAGATGTAATTTCACAATCTGATAAGTATTTAATGAATTCCGCAAAAAGGTTTTCACCACCACGATCATATCGCAATGTTTTGATATATTTATCATGTCGTTTCTCCGTTTTTGTCTTAAATTCTTTGAATTTCTCAAAGCATTCAGACTTACAACGCAACAGATAAATGCATCCATATTTTGAGTAATCATATGTGAAAAGTCACAAAATACTCAAAACCACCTCTTGCTTGTATATTCATAGTGCCACACAAATCAGAGTGAATTAGTTCTAACTTATCGCTAGCTCTATTTCCTTTTGAGGGAAAATGTCTCTTGGTCATTTTACCTTCTAAACAGGATTCGCATGTTGGCAGTGCCTCCAGTTTTAATGAAATCAAAGGTTCATCTAAAACCAACCTCGAAATCCTATTTAGATTTATATGACCTAAACATAAGTACCACAAATAAGTTTGGCTTAATTCAGAAATACATTTTCTTTTATGTGGCAGATTAATATTATTTAATTCTTTTGGTTGTACCACACGAGGATATATATCAAGAATAAAAGGTCATGTACTATAGCCACAGTGTAGATAAAATATTTATTAAACTTAATAACAACAGAGTTATTAGAAAAATAAATGTTATAACCAGCATCCATTATTTTCGAAACCAAAATTAAATTCCTTCTAATTGAAGGTACATAAAGGACATCTTACAAAACTAAAACTCTATCACTACTAAACGAAACTCCAATATCTCCTAATGATTAAGCTGGTGTTGGCTTGCCATTGGCTTGAAATTGCAAATTTCATTTTCACTTAGCCATCGTGTTTTCTAAAACCCCTGCAAAGTAGCGCAGATATGATTAGTGACTCCTGAATCTACATACCAAAATATGGCAGAGACAGTCGCTAAACAAGTTTCAACGACATTTTAATTCCAATTACCTTGCTTATTCAACTTTGCCAGATAGGCAGGGCATTTCTTTTTGTGATGCGCAGGTTGCTTGCAATGATAACACTTTCCTTTGGGCTTTTTCACACCAGTAGACGCACCTCCAGGTGCCAAAACCTTGTGAGTCTTATTCTTTTTCTTACCGCCTTTCGACTTAGAAACTGAAGCTTTCTCAACATTCAGTGCCACAACTAGAGCTTGATGTTTGATAATACATTCTGTCACTTGCAGCTCATTCAACAATTTCACTAGTGACAAATCCATTTTGTTCATATTATAGTTCAAGCAAAATTGTTAAAAACTGTTAGGCAGAGTCTACATGACCATCTCAACTTGAGATTCCTTATCAATCACAGCTCCAAGAACCTCCAGTTCATTCAGAAGACACATCATCTTCAGAACGTGATCCCTAACCGATGATCTTTCAGCCATCTTGGTGTTCAAAAAGGCTTTCATGGTTGTCTGCTTAGCCGCACGATTTTTCTCACTGAACATCTCTTTGAGACTTTCGAGCATGTCATAAGCAGACTCCATAGACTGATGCTGATGTTGCAAAACATTCGCCATTGAGGCAAGAATGTAACATCGCGCCATCTCATCAGCCTTAACCCATTTGTCATAGGCCTTAACCTGATCATCAGTAGCATCTTCATCAGGTTTTTGTGGGCACTCCTCAGTGATTACGAATTTGTAACCTTCAGCAGTTAGGTCAATATCAAGGTTCCTTTTCCAGTCAACATAATTTGGTTCTAACTTGTTTTGGTTCAAAATTGAGATAAGTGGGTTGAATGAAGACATGGTTAATATGAGAGATATTCACATTAAATAGATCATTAGTTATGCAATTAGAATAATAAAATGCAAAATAGCATATTACACATATAACCATGCTCATTAAACAATTAGATTCATTAGGGAAACTTAACTATTCATGCAAAATATATGAGTTATGTAAGATATTTACCCCATAAATTAAAACAGGACCAACTCAGATAGAGAGTAAACTGTCAATTTAAGATAGGTAAATACAAGTTATCAAATAACTAGAGGTAAAACTACAATAATCATCTATAATGAATTTATCCGATGTGGAAGAAGACCTATGTCAACATATAAATTCATTATATTACTGTAAAACATGATTGAAAACCATGGGGATTAAACCCTACCATCATTGTTTTCTTAAAAATTTTAATAAATGTTTTTTCCAAAAAATAGAAAAATGGCCAAAATCCCATCTAAACGATCATGAATGCCCGAAAAATGACGTACGTCATGAGCAAAGTTGATGGGTATTGCTCACTAGGTTGTTTCAGATGAACCTACCAAATTTGATGTCAATCGGAGTTCGACAGAATTTCAGAATTCCAAATTCATGACCTATTTGCAAAATCTGTTTTTGGCATTTTTTAAGGTTCTATTTATTATTATAACAACGTTGTTTTTATATATATAAAAAACTATTTTCACGGAATAAACACAACAAACATGGGAAAAACAACATTATTTTCATGAAATATTATACCACTGTTCATACTTATGTATGTTAATCCATAATTTCAGAACTGAAATAGTACTCAAAACAGTCACGCTTTTTATTTAAAAACAAACATCACTATTATCATGTATTAGAGATAAAGTTCAATCTCTATAAGTTAGGATAGAAATCTCTATTAGTTAGGTTAGCTATGTTCTGTTAGCTATATTTTAGGATATATGATTGTTCTATTAGTTACCTTATCTCCCTAGTCCTCTATAGTGTGTTGTAGACTATTGTATATATATTCAACGATGTACTCAATAGAAAATAATCAAATTCTCTCAACATCATATCTCATAACATGGTACCAGAGCCTACCATGGAATCAACTTCTCAACTTTCAGATTCCACCACCTCTACTGCAATAACCTTAACCACTCCAAGTCTTTTTGCTACTTTGCCTCATGCTCAACTCTCTTTTTTCAATAAAACTCAAACTAACAAACTACCTGACTTGGAAAACTCAGTTTGTTCCTATCATCAAATGCTATAATCTTTCAATCATATCAATGGTACACCAGCGCCTCCCTCTACCATCATCAATGCCACAACAATTCAATCAGAACCAAATTCTGATTATCTAAAGTGATTACAAGAAGACCAACTCTTACTGAGTTGGATCTTATCATCTTTAACCGAGGAAATTTTTCCTTATGTGACTGGTTTAGATACTGCCTTTGAAGCTTGGGAAGCTCTCTCAAATACATTTGGTATAAGAAACAGTGCTAGAAGAGTCCAATTGCACATCACCTTGAAAAATATGACTCTTGGTGACAAACCAATGGCTCAATTTCTACACGAAGCTAAAGCTATCGATGATGAGCTTGCTTCTGCTAGAACACCAGTATTTCCTGATGAATTCAATTCCACCATCTTCTGATTACTTCCTTTCTGATTATCATTTTTTGATCTTTCTGGTAGACTTATGGCTCATGAAATCCTATTGCAGAACTCTCGAATACCGATCTATGTTGTTGCCAACATTGCTCGATAACACACTTCATCTGCTCGCCAATTCCACCAAAGCTCCTGGAAAAATAATGGTTACAGAAACAATGGTGCTTCCTCTAAAGGAAATAAGAAGTGGTTTCCTAATCCTTGTCAGATCTTTGGACTCAACAATCATCAAGCGAAGCGGTGTCACAAATGTGATGATACAAATACTGATAAAATCACTGCCAATGCCGCCAATGTTAATGCGTCTTCCAATGATTGGTTTCTTGACACTGCGGCTTCCCATCATATGACACCTGATTTGTCTGCACTTGAAATCTCTGAGGAGTACAAAGGGCCTGACAAAGTTACTATAGGTAATGGACATGGTTTGCACATTAAAAACACTGGTCACACTACACTATCTTCTTGTAATAATCAATTACATTTGAAAAATGTTTTACATATGCCTGCCATAGAACAACAGTTGTTGCCTGTTAATAAATTTGCTAAAGACAATCAATGCTCCTTTAATTTTGACTCTGTTGGGTTTACTGTGAAGCATTAGACAAATAAAAAGGTGTTGTTGAAGGGACTAGCTGACTACGGAGTTTACAGGCTTCTTATTGTTGTATCAGACGACATAGCAAGAAATAACAAGGCTTTCAAATCAGTTCGGACTGCTGCACCATATTAGCATGGTCGACTCGGTCATCCTCAACAATTAACAGTTTCTTTTATTGTTCATAAATTCAGTTTGCCTAGTCATTCAATAAAATCATATGTCCACACTGTTGTGTACTTAGTTAACAGGCTCCCTACTCAAGTGCTTCAACATATCTCACCATTTGAAAAACTTTATGGCACTTAACCAGATTATGGAATTCTTCTTGTCTTTGGTTGTACTGTCTATCCCTTGTTACGTCCCTACAATCAACACAAGTTCTCCTATAGAACTACTGCTTGTGTTTTTCTCAGATACGCCAAATACCATCACGGGTATGTGTGCTTTAATCCTCAGGATAATATATCTTAGTAGGCATGTTCGTATTGATGAGACCCGCTTTTAATATAAGGAGAAAAAATTATCTGATTCATATATCCTAGGCACCCCTCCAGAGAAATTTAATTCTACTCCTTGGCTCACATTAATTACGTCAATACCGCAACCCGATTCAAATATACCATCCTCTTCGACACTTTCACATAATTCTACTGATTCTTCTTACAACAATAATTCTGGTTTTAGCTTATCATCTCCTAGTGCTTCTCAAGATCAAATTAATTATCCTTCGGAGCAGCAACTGGATCTCCTTCCAATTACTGAGCCATCACAACCACCTGGACGCACTCATCCAATGGTTCTAAGACAAAATCCCAAGAAGAAGACACTAGCTTTCATGTCTGTTTCGAGTGATAAAGTTCAATCTTCCTCCGTTACTCTTTCAGAACCAACATGCTACCAAAAGAACTCATAGTTCCCGCATAGAGATAGGCAATGAGCTCTGAAATCACTGCTTTGATACAACACCAAACATGGGAACTTGTTCCTAAACCATCACATTCCAATATTTTTGGTTGTAAATGGGTTTTTCGACTCAAACACCATCATGATGGAAGCATAGAGCGATGCAAGGCTCTTTTGGTAGCTAAAGGCTATAATCAAGTTGAGGGAATATATTATGATTCCACTTTCAGTCCGGTTATCAAGCCTACAACAGTCCGGGTTGTTCTTTCCTTGGCAGTCTCCAATAAATGGACTATTCAACAATTGCACATCTCCGACGCATTTTTCAATGGAAATTTAGAAGAGGATGTATATATGTCCCAACATCCAGGTTTTATTGATCAACGATGTCCTGATTATGTGTGAAAATTGAGGAAATCAATATATGGCCTTAAGCAAGCCCCACGGGCTTGGTATCACAGACTTAGTTCTTATCTTCTAACCATTGGTTTTGCAGGTTCTCATACTGACTCCTCTCTCTTAATCAAACAACAAAGTAGTGATGTTCTTTATATCCTTGTCTATGTCGATGATATTATTATCACATGGAGTCACTCAAATGAAGTCCGTACATGCATCACTCATTTGTCCAAAGAATTTAAGTTGCGATATCTCGGAAGACTTCACTACTTCCCGGGAATCGAAGTTGGATATCTCAGCAATGGTATTATTCTTTCTCAATAAAAATACCTTCAGGATCTTCTTGCCATTACTCACATGGAAAATGCCACATCTGTCAAGTCTCCTAGGGCTAGCATATGTAACCTGCAACTTGAAGAAGGCGAACCGTTGGTTGATCCCCAGATTTATAGGAAAATAGTGGGGGCATTACAATATGCTTTTTTAACTCGTCTAGCCTTGGATTTTACCGTGAATAAATTGTGCCAATTTTTATCTTCACCAACAACCACTCACTGGACAGCTTGCAAGCGTGTTCTTCGATATGCATCAAGGACTCTTCATTACTTATTCAACCAGCTCCTAACTTCAAGCTTTTTTGTGATGCTGATTGGGCGGGCAACACGGATGACAGGAGATCCACTGGAGGTTTTGCTGTGTATATGGGACCAAACTTAATTTCTTGGTCAGCTAAGAAACAACCAACAGTTGCTCGATCATCGACCGAGGCTGAGTATCGATCTGTCGCCAATACCCCATCAGAAATAATTTGGCTTCGTTCCCTTCTTCAAGAGCTCAAACAGCCAATACATAACCCCACAATCATCTGGTGTGACAATATTAGAGCTTCATATCTAGCAGTTAATCCATGTTTTAAAGCTAAAACGAAGCATGTCGAAGTTGATTTTTATTTTGTCAGAGAATAAGTCAAGGCTGGTCATATATCGGTGCAGTTTATATCCTCCATGGACCAATTGGCAGACATTTTTACTAAACTTTTGTCCACCATCCGATTTTAACAGATTAAAGGCAAGCTAAGAATCTTGGACAAACCTTCTTAGCTTGAGGGGGGATGTTAGAGAGAAAGTTCAATCTCTGTAAGTTAGGATAACAATCTCTATTAGTTAGGATATCTATGTTCTGTTAGCTATATTTTAGGATATATGTTTGTTTATTTGTTCTATTAGTTACCTTTTCTCCTTAGTTTTATATAGTGTGTTGTAGACTGTTGTATATATATTCAACAATGTACACAATAGAAAACAATCAAATTCTCTCAACATCATATCTCATAACATCATGGATAAAAAAAAATGCAACAAAACATGGGAAAAACAACATTGTTATGAAATATAACACCATTGTTTATACTTATGTATATTAATCTATAACTTCAGAATTAAAATTCTACTTAAAACAGTCACGTGTTTTGAGAAAACACCATTGTTTTCATAGAATAACCACACCAAACATATATAATTTAACAACACATTTTAATGTTACTCCATTCATGTTGTATTACATTATCTAGTTAGATGTAAGACGGCTCTGATACCAATTGTTAGAGCATGCGCAACTGAAGCAAGCATATAATCATGGTATCAGAGACATGTAAACTAGACAATGATTCAATACGGAGATTAGAAGCACTAACCTCTTGAAAACGTTGCACATGTCCTCCATGGAGCAAGAATCCAGGGTTGCAATCTTCTGCTATGCTCCTTCTAATACCTTGGAGGAAATTGTTTGAGTGGGCAAATTAATATCACTCTAAAGAGTGAGTTGTTAGGTGAAACTAGTC
The DNA here is from genome assembly GCA_000715115.1 of Nicotiana otophora. Classification (NCBI taxonomy): domain Eukaryota; kingdom Viridiplantae; phylum Streptophyta; class Magnoliopsida; order Solanales; family Solanaceae; genus Nicotiana; species Nicotiana otophora. The sequence continues at coordinate 107,167 of AWOL01S0000345.1, read as the reverse complement.
TTCCTTTAATAGACTCGAAATTAAGCCACAATAAGGGCTAAACAACGTGTAGGATTCTGCTAGTGCAAGTAGAATCCTACTCTAACTCAAAAGGATAACTTTTCTCCCAAGTCATTTTTTACCCAAGTCTGTCCAGGATATTACGAGATATAGCAGGGACCACATGAACAATAAGAGGCTACTAATTATAGTATTAATTCAAAAATTCTGATGAATTAAATCCTACTGTAATTAATTACAGTTTATTCCACTAAAAACTGCAATTGAACTCCTCAATATGAATTTCGAAAATTCATTAACATTTATTTTAATTAACTCCCCATGTTAAAATTACGAATACGAGTTAATTAAACTAAATCACTGACAATTTAATTTAATCAACTAATTAAATCCTTTATAATTTTGCTTAAACTATTTCATGTGACAGATACAAAATCCACCGGTCGGGTTTTTACATGAAAATTTATAAGCTTACATAAAGAGGTATCATCAAACTCAAAACTGAGTCACGAATTCTATCAACTTATTATTATTTCACAAATGCTATTCATTATTGTCCAATTTATTAGGCATACACTAACTCTGAATAGAGTTGTACCTTTTGATAAATCAAAATAATAAATAAATCACATTGATCATAATAACTATATCAAGATTAGGAGTATAAGCTCATTTAATGAAATAGAGAAAATATTTTATATATATTCAATACAAAATATTTTTTTCTCTACTTGGTCCGTTCAATATACATTAAGTATACTAGCACAAGAAGTTGGAGCAAAACCACTCCCATAATCAAGATAAATTATACTTTAATCTTGTGCTACAATCATCAAGATATTTTGCCCAACAATATCTTCGATTGTGAACATAATTTATTAATTATGAGAACCAACAATTTAATTTTCAGTCATGAGCTAAGACACCATACACTAAATTGTCTACTACATAACTAAAGGACACACATATAACAAATGATCTATTTAAAATAATACTTTATTGAATTGAATAAATCAAATAAACAATTATTTCATAAAGAATAAAACACAATACTATATATAAACCGCATGGTTAATAGCATATCCTAACATTATCCAAGGACAACAAATTCTTGAACTGTTATCCCACATTGGATATAGCATAAAATTATATCAAGATTCTAGTATAGAGACGAGTTATATTGGTATTACTTATACAGGAATAAAAAATGCAACCCTATATAAAGAATAAAATAATACTGAATTTTGTATTGAGACTATTATGTGAGAATAGCCAGATGAAGGACTTAATTTTTCAGAGTTCCCTTCTTAGAGTTGAATCTCCATACCAAAGAGGTCATAATAGATTGATTTTTCCAACTAGAGTTATATAGGCTAATACCACCCTGGTTCTTATGTTTAGTCAGTGTTTTTAATCAAGTGGCATTTTCTCTTACTATTAGTCTTCCCCCACGCAAATCCTTTGTATTCTATATATATGTTTTTATCCTGGCCTAAAGGGAACTCTTTCTAGTTGGGGGTGGAAGGTGACTGAACTCCGTTTGTGATCCCAGCCCTGGAATCACTTAAGACTCGTACAAGTAAGGGTTGGCTTAGGAAGATAAAAAAACTTGCTTAACATGAGTTGGAATTGCAGCTAATTTGGAATTGAAGGTCTATTTTGAACGATAGGAAACCGTAGATACATGTTTCATAGTTAAAACATTGGGTGTGTTTGGTATAACGGAAAATATTTTTCGTGCAAAATATGTTTTCTTGGAAAACAAGTAGTAATCTTATTCATTTTCCGGTGTTTGGTACGCGTAAACTTCCAAACACATAGACCTCCGAACTCATAACTTTGTAACTTGTAAAATTTCGAACATGTAAACCGAAAGATGAAAAAACTAAAACTGAAAATATATAAAAGAAAATATTTTTTTTAGGGGGGGGGGAGAGAGGGGGCAGGGGCGAGGTGTGCAGCAAAACGAAAAAATAGAAATTTGAAATTACAAAAAAAAACTTTTTTTTTGTGCGGGAACGGGGTGGGGGTGGAGAAAAACGAAAAAACATAAATTTGAAATTACAAAACAAAAAGTAAAAAACAATAATTTGTACGGGGGTGGGGGTGCAGTAAAACGAAAAAACAGAAATTTGAAATTACAAAAAAAAAAAATTTTTTTTGCGGGAGGGGGTTTAGTCGGGTGGGTGATGACGAAAAAAAACTGAAATTTAAAAAAACAAAAGCCTTTTCTGAGAGAGGGGGTGGGGTTAGGTGGGTGAGTGTGGGGGTGTGGTGTGGGTTGGTGAGGCTGAGAAGGTTGAGAAAGAGTTTTGGACAATGTTTTCTTTCTCTTGATAAGGAAAATATTTTACTCCAATTTGAGGAAATTGAGTTTATAAGAAAATATTTTCCCAAATATTTAAACCAACCAGACATGGGAAAACTTCGTATCAAACACACCCATCGTTTCAAGTAGTTTTGATCAGCAGAACTATCGTTATGACAAAGTGAACTAGCATTTTTCCTTTCAATTCTGTGCTCTAGAAACTAAATCTAAAGCGTATTGCTAAAACGAAGGTCAATATATAAAACAAGGTTCCATACTGGAAAATCGGCTATGATGAAACTCAGACAACTCTGAATTTATTGAATATCATTTCTAATTTACACCAAAAGAGGAACAGTCAAACTAGGCTTCATATTGAACTTAAGTCTTTTTCTTTAAACAGACTAATGAAAAGAAAAAAAGCAATAAAGAGTTTCTATATAGACTTCTGTGCTGATGGAGTTAAAAGATTTGCTGGCATACCAATAACGCACATCACAACAAACAATGATCATTTGAGAAACAAAAAGACAAGTTTGTCATGCTGCATTTACTGTATAATCTACTAATTGTCTCTTGTTATTTGTTGAGAAATATCTCTTGTTAGTGTTTAATTAATCAATCTCATAATAATAGAATAATTGCGCAACTGTTCAGCACCGGCTCAGGTTTCCAAATGTGGTTCTTTACAGGCTAAACAAGCTAATAAATGCGAGTCCAATAATGAATATCTAACTAATTGAAAGTATTGAACAGCAGAGACTAGTTTTCTATAATCAAGAAGAAAAATATTTGTGTCCTAAAAAGTACAGTAGTTAGTATGCCCCTCAATCTATCTCGGTTCAAGAATTGTTAGTGTCAAAACATTGTCATTGAGGCATCTTTTCTCATTTGATTCATCTGTACTCCTCTCTATGAAGAAACCAGGCTCTTTTGGTTGAGGTAATCCGACTTTTTCATTGCTCAACATGAAAACAACTGATGCCATTGTTGGTCTGTCTGCCGTTAACTTTTGGACACATAATAGCCCCACATGAATGCATCTTAACATTTGAGATTCCACAACCGATTCTTTGAGACATGTATCCATTAGTTCCAAGGCCTTGCCTTCATTCCATAATAACCAAGCCTGAGGAAAAAGCCAGTACAATTTGCATGAAATACAAGTTCAGCTAGAAAAGGGGAAGACAAGACAATCGTGGATTGATATCTTGCTTACATGTCCAAGAAGGTTGTGATGGTGGCCCGAATGATGAAATGTCCTGTTCTTTCTTCCGCTCACTAATTCTAGTAGAAGAACACCGAGACCAAACACGTCTGATTTCATTGAAAATTTCCCATCAACAGCATACTCTGGAGACATATAGCCACTGCATAAACACACAATGTCATATTATGATTTGATAAACATGAAGAATGAAGTGTCAAACTTTTCAAACTTACTAAGTTCCCATCACTCGCTTTGTTTTTGCTTCGATTTGGTCCCCACCAAAAATTCTAGCCAAGCCAAAGTCAGAAATTTTGGGTTTCAATTCACTGTCCAGTAAAATGTTGCTGGTCTTTAGATCTCTATGTATAATCCTTAATCTGGAGTCCTGATGAAGATAAAGAAGCCCCCTCGATATTCCCATTGCAATTTGAAAACGATTTTCCCAGGAAAGTCGTTTTTTCCTGCTGTCATCTGCATAATGTCAAGGTAATTCAGTTTTCTGCTCTTAAAATGATGAGAAGTTTGTTTTAATAGAACCATAAATCTTTCTACGAAATTAGTTAAGAATCAGACCAAAAATGAAGTGGTCCAAGCTACTGTTAGGCATATATTCATAAACTAGTATCCTCTCTTCTCCTTCAAGACAACAGCCTAGAAGCTTAACTAGGTTCCTGTGTTGAAGCTTGGAAATCAGAACAACTTCATTCTTCAACTCTTCAAGACCTTGTCCCGAATGTTTGGAGAGCTTCTTCACTGCTATTTCTGATCCAGTTGATAGTTTACCCTGCAACACATTCCATCAGAGTGTCAGTTTGAAAGAGCATCATTCATTTCTTGAAATAAGATAGATTCTGGTTACCTGATAAACAGGTCCAAAACCACCCTCTCCAATCAGGTTATCTGAAGAGAAATTCTTGGTTGCAGCTGTAATAGTCATCAAATCAAACAAAGGTAATTCCATATCTTGCTTTCCTTCTTGGCCTCCTGTAAAATGGGAAAATTTCAGGAAGATATTGAGGTGAATGATACATTCTCCAGGGAAGATTGACTAGAAGTCAATAAACAAATAGTATTCTCCAACTAATCTACATTTCTAGATATATTTGCTAACCTTTTTTGCTTTTCTTTCTGTGTATAGCATACCAAGATAGAGAACCGAGAATGGTTATTGCTGAAACTGGTAATATAATTGCAATCAGCATTGCTCTCTTTGCCTTCCTGTCTGAACCTGTCATAAGTTTACAATGTGTTGTGAAAATTCACATTCTGGATGATGGTACTAGAAAGCAGATACAATGTCAACAGCTAAATTCGCATTCTTGATTCTTCATAAATCGAACGATTGACTTACCTATTTCTGATGCAGCCATCCTTATATAAAGATCTTGCTCAATTTCAGCATATTCCCTAAAATCAAAGAGTTCATTAAACCAGAGCAAGCATCCACTCCCACCTTCTCTGACATCAAGATTAGAATATGCAACGCAAGAACAGTTCCCCAGGCACAACCTTTGGCATTCCTCAAGGCCAATGGTCTTGTCAAACCAGGAATGGCGCGTATCTGGCAATTTTAGACCAGAGTATTTCAGAAACCTGTCACTTGTCCCACATTCCAATGGAGTTCTTCGTACGCACCCGTTGGACCAATCAGCTGCATTCCATTGTTGTGGATATTTAGGCTCAAATCCTCTCAAACAAGCACACGGAGGGGAGTCCTTGGTGTTACACCTCCCAAATTGGCCACACAAGGCATATCGATCACAGGTATCAATCTGTGCTGTCGAGTAAAGCAACCAGCTTTGGGTGCGGTCAATCCACACAAGCTCTTGAATTAGGCCTGTCGGAATCATGACCACCCTGGTGGGAAGAGAAGCATGTATAAGGTTGTATCTGTAGTAAATCTCCGTTTCATTAAACACAAACTCAAATGTAAAATAAGGATTTGGTTTCATATTTGGTCGTCCAGTCAATAGACGTCCATTCCATGGTCCACTGGAATACTTTATAACAGGACCTTCCCACAAAATAATTTGAGGATAACCATTTGTATCGAGGCGAGATACATATTCACCTGGTGAAGGATCATCACTGCTCTTCCATGATGTAAGACTCCGATCCAGGCCAGTGACTAAGTTACGGCCTATCTTCATGCCCGGTAATAGAGTATTCCCTGGATAATCAAAACTCTGCCAGACAAGATCAGTTCTATCCTTTATGACAAGATTTCCAGTGTCCAAAAGCTGAGCCACTGGATTCCTCAAGGATGTCGATGAATTCGTTGACCAGATTATGCCTTCGGTACCATTGAGCAGTAGGATCCCTTTGTCACTGACTGTTAACGTGCCAGATGTGTTATTCAGTGGGTTCGCTCTATTGGCAACCCAGACCACTTCCTTTGATATCTTCTTGTACCATATTCCAACGTACCGATTCTTGGAATTTCCAGGACTGAAAAATCCAAGCTCAAAGTTGCCACCAGCTGAAACTATGGTATAGCCATCTTTGATTGGGCTATCCTTAGATATAGTGTCTAAAGCAGTTGAAATTATGAAGAGCAATGACATTATATTGCCGGAAAGGAAATAGAAACCTGCAAAGCGTCTCATGGAAATTGTTTGGTTCCTCGGTTTCAAAAAGGTGATCTTTGAGCCTTAAAGTCTTAAATTGTTTGGTCTCGTGCATTAGTACTGTTTGGTTGTTGTATATAACTCTTTCATCTTACAGGTTTTTTTCTTCTCTTAGAAATGGTCAACACGGGAAGCTTGTGCATTGAATTTTGAACATGTTATCTCTAAATATTGTAGTATAATAAGAACCATGTCCATTTTATTTGTCAATTTTCTCTTTTATATATCCATAAGAAACTATTAATAAGAATTTGTCATGTTTCTCTTTTATGCATCCATAAGAAACTATTAATAAGAAGTATTTTTGACTGGTATTCCCTTATTTACTCTTTACATTTATGCTTTCTAGGCTATGTAGTCAATATTTTTTATTTTTTAGAACAATTAATACGAAGGACAAAATGGAGAAAACCTAATTAATTATATCTTGATTTTCTAACAACTTAGGACCAATTATTAGTAACAATCACGACAACTAAAATGGAAAACAAAGAAAAAATAAGCAAGTCCTTAGAATTTTCTACCCCTTGGAAGAGAAAATTATCTTTGAAAAAAGAGAAATCTACCTTCTACTTGACTTCTTGGAATTTGTGAGAGAGAGATCTTGAATCATCATTAATGTTTACACACAAAGATACATGTTCAGGTAAGTCAATTTAACGTATGTCTTGTTATAGATTGGTATATACTCTGGTTAAGTTTTAATTATTTTGTTATTCTTTTTGACTAGGGCGGTGCATAATTTGATAAATACCGAATTATCGTATCGAAATCGAAAATTTTTGCATTTGGTATTCGATATTTTGATATTCGGTATAGTATTTGGTATAAGTTTTAAATATAATTTGGTATTAGGTATGGTATTTGGTGTTTGAAATAAAATACCGAAATACCGATATTGTACCGAAATATATATTATATTACACAATACACATATTATTAATAATAACATAAATATAAAAAATCTAAAATTTTACTTTTCTTTATTTTATAAGTTCATCAATTAACTCTAAGCAAGTAACAAGACATTTCTAATGACCAAATTTATTCCTTTATGTACAATTTTCTCTCTCTGGGTTGATATTTGCTGGTTTTGAACAAAACTTTTGTCAACAAACATTTTTAGTTTTGTACTTTTGAGTGCTTTAATTAAGAATATTACAGTCTATGACTCTACGCATTAATTAGTATTCAAACCGAATAAACCGAAGTTACCGAACCGAATAAATCGAAACTGAAATAAGAAAAACCGAACCATACCGAATTTAATTAGGTACAGTATTGGTATAGAATTTTAAGAAACCGAATACCGAAAATACGGAATCGAAATGTCTAAATACCGTACCGTACCGTACTGACCAACGAACACCCCTACTTTTGCCTTCAAAAGAAAAGTTGCTATCCCTTTTTGCCTACTGCTCATTCCGGTCACTTTTTTATCGTTGGCATATCCACTAAAAAAATATTAACTGCTAGAAAAAATAGATATTGTGACAAAACTATTCTTCACTAAACAATTTGCATCAATAGTTATAATAATACTTATGACAAGAGTGAGTTGCTCTAGTGGTAAGCACCCTCCACTTTCAACCAAGAGGTTGTGAGTTCAAGTCACCTCAAGAGCAAGGTGGGGAGTTCTTGGATGGAGGGAGCCGAGGGCCTATCGGAAATAGTCTCTCTACCCCTGGGTAGGGGTAAGGTCTGCGTACAAACTACCCTCCCCAGACCCCACTAGTGGGATTATACTGTATTGTTGTTGTTGTAGTTATAATAATACTTACCGTAACTCTATTATACTCCAACTTACGGTGACACTTACCGAAGAGATACAACAAATTCAATTAAAGAAAAGCAACGGAAAAGATAATCATAACCTCAAATAAGGACAAACAATTACAGAAGAGATAATAATAATTTCAATTAAGGATAAACAATTGGGAAAGGATAGCACGGCAATCGAAGAGGCAACAACTTCAGTTAAGGCACATAAGAGTCAAATAGGCAATAAGGGTGGAGCATGAAGTAATTCATTTCAATTAAGACACATAGAGGTGAGATTAGTAAATAGGAACTTAACATAACAAAATAACTTCATAGCTAAAGAATATAAGAACCTAAGAGTCCTAAAAGGTCAACCTTCCACAATTAAAATCCAAGCTCAAAGTTACCACCAGCTGAAACTATGGTATAGCCATCTTTGATTGGGAACTTGTCACGACCCAAAATCTAACCATGGTCGTGATTATGCCTATCGTATTACAAGGCAAGCTTATTTCCTAAAATATTACTACTAAATCGATTATAGGAATTAAATAAAACATTTCCAACAATTGAATTTTTTATAAACTAAATCAACTCTAAATATAATTATAGAAAATACGAAAACGAGCCCCAAACATCAGGGTGTCACTAGGTCATGAGCGTCTAAAACTATGAACTAAGATATATAAACTGTCTAACTGTCCAAAGGAAGAAATGACAAAAGGAGTAACAAGGTCTTGCGGACGCTAGCATCTACCTTGCAGTCTCTACGATAGTCGGCTTGAACTCAACGATCGTCGCGCTTTAACGCACATGGATCTGCACATAAATTGCAGGGTGTAGTATGAGTACAACCAACTCAGTAGTAACCAAAATAACTAAGGAACTGAGTAGTAGTGACGACCTAAGCAAAACAGTCCAATTATTTATTTTTCATAATTTACAATAAACATGAATAAACAGGTAAATTCCATAAAACCAACAATTGCCAGAAAGAAATTAACAGGGAAATGCAGCAACAACAAAAGTAAATGCAACCTCACAGCAATGTCAGTCCATCACTCAGCACTCAATACACTCAACACTCAATAGGTACCTGCGCTCACTTGGGGTGTGTACAAACTCCGGAGGGGCTCCCAAAGCCCAAGCGCTAAGAACAGACAACTCACGTGCCATAATATAAATTCATGGATCCACATGGTCAACTCACGTGCTACGTGGACAACTCACGCGCTATGGTATCAGTATCTAGATCCGCACGGACAACTCACATGTTATACGGACAACTCACGTGCCTCAATCAAATACCTCACAACAGGCCCTCGGCCTCACTCAGTCATGTACCTCTCTAGCCTCAGCATCATCAACAAATAAGGGAAACACAACCCACGTAAAGTATCACAACATATCAGCAAAATAATAGGGGCTGAGGTAAACATGTACAATAATATCTATGACTGAGTACAAATAATGTGAGCATGAATAAAGCGTAAGCATGATCTTTAACATGAATGCAAACAAGTTCAACAACAAATAAACACATAACCACATATAATAGCCATTAGTCCTCACAGCCTCACGGGATAAACCAAGTCTCAATCCCTCGTGGTGCAAATCCACACGCCCATCACCTAGCGTGGGTATCACTTCCAAAAAATCACGTGATGTCAAATCTCCGGGTTTATACCCTCAAAACCAGAGTTAAAACTATTACTTACCTTAACGACGTAAAATCCTACTCCGGGATGCTCTCGTCTCTTGACTCGGTCTCCAAAATATCTGAATCTAACCAAAATCAAAATACTACTATCAACATAGGCTAAAGAATCGAATTCCACAATATAAACTGCATAAATAGGCCAAAAATTCAAAATCGGCCAAAACCCGACCCCCGGGCCCACGTCTCTAAACCAGTAAAACAATGGCAGAATAATAAACCCCGTCTTCTCCCAAATCTAACCAAATAAAATTCGTCAAAATCGAACTCCGGTTGGTGCCTCAAATCCTCACTTAAAACTCTCCAAAACTTAAACCCTAACTCCCTCAATTTCACCCTAAACCCCTACTAATTTCATGACTAATAAGTGGAAATACATCATAAACGCGTGTAAATAAACCCAAGCGACTTACCTCACTGATGTCTCGTGATTATCCCTTGAACAACACTGCCCCAAAGTTCAAAACCGTTCAACAATGGTGGGAAAAGAGCAAATATTCGCGAAGGGTTACTTTTATAGGTTCTGCCCCAGGGATTCCGCACCTGCGAACCCTTTCTCACTTATGCGCAACCACACCTGCGGAAAAATCCATCGCAGGTGCGGAACACACTTATGAGCCTAGGTTCCGCATCTGCCGCCAACCTGTCGCACCGGCGCTTGCGCAGCAGCGCATGACACGCCAGATCTACGAAGCTAGCCTTCTTCCTTCCTTCCGCATCTGTGCCCCAGGTCTCGCATCTGCGGTCTCGCATCTACGATAGCCTTTTTGCACCTGCGTATCCTGCCTAGCCCAGCACTGCCCGCACCTGCGAACCCCCATGTGCACCAGCGGCCTCGCACCTGTGACTCCCTTTCCGCAGGTGCAAATATATTAGTAGCAGCAGCTTCAGCTGCATTTCCCAACTTCCAAACTTCCCGTTAGCCCTCCGAAATCATCTCGAGCCCCTCGGGACCTCAACCAATAATTCCCATAAGTCATATACCACTACCCAAACTTAGTCGAATCTTCAGAATGCCCAAAACAACACCAAAATACCAATTCAACTTCGGTGACCTCAAATTTTGCACACACGTCTGAAATGACACTACGAACCTACTCCAACTTTCGAAATTCCATTCCGACTCCGATACCTAATTTTCCACTGTCGACCAAAATTGCCAAATTGCTAACTTTCGCCAATTCACGCCTAATTCTACCATGAACCTCCAATTTACATTTCAGACACTATCCTAATTCTAAAATCACCCAACGAAGCTCTGAATCATAAAAATTCACATCCCAATTCGTTTACTCATAAGGAAACTTTCGGTTGACCTTCCTAACTCAACTTTCTAACTAAGAGACTAAGTGTTCATTTCACTCCAAAACTACTCCAGACCCAAACCTATCAACTCTATGCAACTCAACGCAACTGAACAACATATAAATAAGCATAAATGGAAAAAATGGGGCTATAACCCTTGGAACGACCGATCGGGTCGTTATACCCTCCCCCTCTTAAATAAACGTTCGTCCTCGAATGAGTCTAACAGAAGAACATACCTGAAATCATAGCATCTGAAGCAATAGCGTCTGGCCTGGTTGGGAGGGCATAGAAACGGGCCTAACCACCCCCTGATCTGCCTCCCCTTCTCGGGCGATCCATAGCTGACTAGGCTCCTCCCCTGACTGGCTGAACTCCACCCCTAGCTGGATGGGCGGGTGGTGGAGGAACTGGTGCTGGTGTCATAGGCCAAGTACTCCGTTGTGGAGTCCCACCAAACAGCCTAGGACAATATCTCGTAATGTGACCAAAATCCCCGCACTCGAAACAACCCCTCCTCTGACGAAATTGTTGTTCCTAATGCACAAAAGAACTACCCGATGATACCTGAGCGGGAGGGGCATAATGAGAACCCTACGCTGGCAATGCACTAAATGATGACTGACTCTGCTGAAACTGGCCCTGCTGAAACTAACCTCCCTGAGTAGCACCACTGAAACTACCCTAACCCCGAGGCCTCTTAGCCTCCCTCTCAGCCCTCTCCTGACCTCGAACCATCTCAATCTGTCGAGCTATGTCGACAACCTCATCAAAGGTAGCACCAGATACTCTCTCCCTGGTCATAAGCAATCGAAGCTGAAAATCGAGACCATCTATAAACCTCTTGATTCTCTCTCGGACTATGGAAACCAACTAGACTGCATGACGAGCCAACTCAGAGAACCGCATCTCATACTGTGTAACAGACATCTCACCCTAGCGAAGTTCCTCAAACTGCCTGCGTAGCTCCTCTCTACGGGACTCATGTACAAACTTCTCCGGAAGAGAACGGAGAACTGCTGCCAAGAAAACGCCAACCGGCCTACGCCCCTCGTAAGCCTCCCACCAATTAAGTGCAGCCCCAGAAAACTGAAAAGTAGTTAATGAGACCCCTCTGGTCTCCAGAATATCCGCGATCCAAAGCATCCTCTGACACTTGTCTAAGAAACCCTGTGCATCCTCATCCTCAGCACCACTAAATGACGGAGGCTGGAGTCTCCCAAACCTCTCCAATCTGCACTGCTCATCCTCTGGCATCACAGGAGCTACATAGTCCTGAGCAGCTGTAACCGGCTGGGCTGGAGGTGCCTCCGGTGTCTGAAGCCCCTGAACAACCTGCTCGGGTATGCGAGCAACGGGAGTCTGAGTGCCTCCCCCGGCCTGAGAAGTGGTTGCAGACGTCGACATAGAGACCACCTGATCAAGGCCGATACACACTGTCAGAATCTGAGCTAGGGCCTCCTGAAGGCCTGGAATCAAAATAGGCACAGGTGGTGCCTGAGCTGGTCCCGCCGGAACCTCTACCTCCGGGACCTAGTCCTGAGCAGGAGCAACTGGGGGATCTGTAGGTGCTGCCTCAACTGCTGCGCTGGCGATGACTCCGCCCCTACCACAACCTCTACCGCGTCTTCGGCCACTCGCGGCCCGAACTGGTGGTTGTCCCTCTTGACCGGTAGCAGGAGTCCTAACCACCTGTGAGAGAACGAATAAAAGATGTTTAGTTACTAGAATACACAAGACGCACCACAAGAATCAAAGAATGTTAAATTTTTCTAAAGGTTCTGCAGCCTCTCGAAGATAAGTACAGACGTCTCCGTACCGATATGCAAGGCTCTACTAAGCCCGCTCATGACTCGTGAGACCTATGTAACCTAGGCTCTGATACCAACTTGTCAGAACCCAAAATCTAACCATGGTCGTGATGGCGCCTATCGTGTTACAAGGAAAGCCTATTTCCCAAAATATTACTACAAAATCGATTATGCGAATTTAATAAAATATTTCCAACATTGAATTTTTCATAAACTAAATCAACTCTAAATATAATTATAGAAAATACGAAAACGAGCCCCAAACATCGGGGTGTCACTAAGTCATGAGCATCTAAAATTATGAACTAAGATATATAAACTGTCTAACTGTCCAAAGGAAGAAATGACAAAAGGAGTAACAAGGTCATGCAGACGCTAACAACTACGTTGCAGTCTCCAACGATAGCCGGCCTGAACTCAACGATCGTCGTGCTATAACGCACCTGGATCTACACATAAAGTGCAGGGTGTAGCATGAGTACAACCGACTATGTAATAACAGAAATAACTAAGGAACTGAGTAGCAGTGACGAGGTAAGCAAAACAGTCCAATTATTTATTTTTCACAATTTACAATAAACATGAATAAACAGGTAAATTCCATAAAACCAACAATTACCACAAAGAAATTAACAGGTAAAAGTAGCAACAGCAAAAGTAAATGCAACCTCACAGCAATGTCACTCCATCACTCAGCACTCAATACACTCAATACACTCAACACTCAATAGGTACCTGCGCTCACTGTGGGTGTGTACAGACTCCGGAGGGGTTTCCAAAGCCCAAGCCCTAAGCACGTACAACTCACGTGCTGCACGTACAACTCACGTGCCATAATATAAATCATGGATCCGCACGGCCAACTCACGTGCTACGCAGACAAATCACGCGCTATGGTGTCAATACATGGATACAAACGGACAACTCACATGTTGTACGGACAACTCACGTGCCTTAATTAAATACCTCACAACAGGCCCTCGGCCTCACTCAGTCATGTACCTCTCTAGCCTCACCATCATCAACAAATAAGGGAAACACAGCCCACGTCAAGTATCATAACATATCAGCAAAATAATAGGGACTAAGGTAAACATGTACAATAATATCTATGACTGGGTGCAAATAATGTGAGCATGAATAAAGCGTAAGCATGATCTCGAACATGAAGGCAAATAAGTTCAACAACAAATAAAATACATAACCACAGATAATATCCATTAGGCCTTACAGCCTCACGGGACGAACCAAGTTTTAATCCTTCGTGGTGCATACCAACACGCCTGTCACCTAGCGTGGGTATCACTTCCAAACAATCGCATGATGTCAAATCTCCTGGTTTATACCCTCAAAACCAGAGTTAAAACTGTTACTTACCTTAACAGCGTAAAATCCTACTCCGGGATGCTCTCGTTTCTGGAATCGATCTCCAAAAACTCCGAATCTAACCAAAATCAGAATAGTACTATCAACATAGGCTAAAGAATCGAATTCCACAATAAAAATTACATAAATAGGCCAAAACCCGACCCCGGGCCCACGTCTCGATACAAGTAAAAATGGAAGAATAATAAACCTCATCCTCTTCCGAGTCTAACCATATAAAATTTGTCAAAATCGGACTCCGTTTGGTCTCTCAAATCCTCACTTAAAGCTTTCCAAAACTCAAGCCCTAACTCTCCCAATTTCACCCTAAATCCCTACTAATTTCATGACTAATCAATGGAAAAATATCATAAACGCGTGTAAATAAATCCAAGCAATTTACCTCACTGATGTCTTATGATTCTCCCTTGAAAAACACTGCTCCAAAGCTCAAAACCGTTCAACAATGGTGGAAAAAGAGTAAATATTCGCGAAGGGTTACTTTTATAGGTTCTGCCTTAGGGGTTCCGCACCTGCGGACCCTTTCTTGCTTCTGTGCAACCGCACCAGCGAAAAAATCCATCGCAGATGCGTAACTCACTTATGAGCCCAGGTTTCGCATCTGCGGCCAACCTGTCACTGCGCTTGCGCACCTGCGCGTGACACACCGCATTTGCGAAGCCAACCTTCTTCCTTCCTTTCGCATCTGCGCCCCAAGTCTCGCAGATGCGATGGACTTCTCACACATGCGCATCATGCCTAGCCCAGCACTGCCCGCACCTGCGAAGCCCCATACGCACCAGCGGCCTCGCACATGCGACTCCCTTTCCGCAGGTGCGAAAATATTAGTAGCAGCAGCTTCAGCTACATTTCCCAACTTTCAAACTTCCCGTTAACCATCCGAAATCATCCCGAGCCCCTCGGGACCTCAACCAATAATTTTCACAAGTCATATACCACTACCCAAACTTAGTCAAACTTTCGGAACACCCAAAACAACACCAAAACACCAATTCAACCTCGGATTCAAGCCTAAGAACTTCTAAACTTCCAAAATTCGCCAACGACGCCGAAACCTATCAAACCACGTCCGAATGACCTCAAATTTTGCACACATATCTCAAAAGACACTATGAACCTACTCCAATACCTAATTTTCCACTGCCGACCAAAATCGCCAAATTTCTAACTTTCGCCAATTCAAGCCTAATTCTACCATGGACCTCCAATTTATATTTCGGACATCCTCCTAAGTCTAAAATAACCCAACGAAGCTAACCGAATCATAAAAATCCACATCCGAATTCGTTTATTCATAAGTCAACTTCTAGTTGACTTTTCTAACTCAACTTTCTAACTAAGAGACTAAGTGTTCATTTCACTCCAAAACTACTCCGGACCCAAACCTACCAACTCGATGCAACTCAACGCAACTGAACAACACATAAATAAGCAAAAATGGAAAAACGAGGTTACAACTCTTGGGACGACCAACCAGGTCGTTACAGGCTACCCTTAGATATAGTGTCTAAAACAGTTGAAATTATGAAGAGCAATGACACTATATTGCAGGAAAGGAGATAGAAACCTGGAAAGCGCTTCATGCAAATTGTTTGGTCCCTTGGTTTCAAAAAGGTGATCTTTGAGCCTTAAAGTCTTAAATTGTTTGGTATCGTGCATTAGTACTGTTTGGTTGTTGTATATAACTCTTTCATCTTACAGGGTTTTTGTTCTCTTAGAAATGGTCAACACGGGAAGCTTGTGCATTGAATTTTGAACATGTTATCTTTAAATATTGTAGTATAATAAGAATCCAGTCCATTTTATTTGTCATGTTTCTCTTTTATATAAGAAACTATTAATAAGAAGTATTTTTGACTTGTATACCCTTATTTACTCTTTATATTTATGCTTTCTAGGCTATATAGTCAATGTTTTTTATTTTCTAGAACAATTAATACGAAAGACAAAATGGAGGAAACATAATTAATTATATCTTGATTTTCTAATAACTTGGACCAATTATTATTACTTCATCCGTCTCATATTATCTGTCATGATTTTCTTGTACACGCCCCTTAAGACAAATTAATTAGGATGAGATTTTAACTACTTTACTCTTATTCATGTCTTAATATTTAATCTTTCTTGATTGGTATTTGAACAAAGTTAGGTGTATGTAGTATTCAAGGATAATTATTACTAAGGGTAAAAAAAGAAAAAGATAATCAATTTTGTCTTGAACTTCTAAAGTGACAAAAAGATGTAGAATGGTAAAATGTACCTGGATCTGCACAAAAAGATGTGCAGAATCGTAGTATGAATACAGCACAGCGGTATCCAGTAAGTGCCAAGCCTAACCTCAGTAGAGTAGTGACGAGGTCAGGTCAGGCCCTACTGGAGAATAGATAATGACATAAAAAAATATTTAAACAATTTAATAAGATAAAAATGACTATGAAAATGAATCAAATAGTATATCACATTTAATGACACCAATTAATTTCAAATAATATCTCGTGGAATCAAAACAGAATTTCCTTTCAGCTTTATGAAAATTACAATAATTAATCGAAGGTAACTATGACCATAAATTAATATCAATAAGGGAACTACTGAGGTACCGCCTCGTAGTCCGAAATCATAAATAAATTCACAATATCTCATTTCCTTATATCACCACGGGAGCCTTCATAATTTATTTTTAAAAATATATTTTTTCCGAAATAGCATCCCGCGTTTTAGCCACCCTTATCACACCACATGACTTCTAGTAGTCACCCCTACTAGTCATACGTATCAAGCCGTCCTTATCTCACCGCATACGTTTCAATACCCAGACCTTATACCGCCGCATGCGTATCAATATCACAATATATCACAATTTGCACTTCAAGTGCCCAATATTTCAATTTTCCAAAAATAAATCAACAACAATATTTTTCAATAATAAAGAGCTCACGGCTCATGCCAAAATAATCCAACAATAATATTTTTCCACAATAAAGAGTTCACGGCTCCATCACAATGAGTACCAAAAATCTTACGAAAGTATTCAGGAATAAAATAATTCAGGAAAATAATATTTCAAAATCTTTAAGTTGCTTCAATATCAAATTTAGAATGTCAAATACTTCATATTAATAATACTTAATTTAAAGAAAATCAACCTTCAAATAATGCACAGTATAAAAGAAACCAAGTTTCAATTAAACAGGTAAAACAATTAGCAGGAAAAGGTCAAGCAAATTTAAGGTATACAAATCAAATAGTTAATGGAGAATATAACAAGATTTAATAATTTAATTAATATGTAACGGTGATCTTCATAATTTGAACATATAATCCTTCACATTTAGTCCGCGTACACACTCGTCACCTCATGTACACTACTTTCATCACATTATAATTAATACCAATCCTAGGGAAATTTTCCCCACACAAGGTTAGACAAGTCACTTACCCCGACTTGCTCCAATTTAACCAAGTAATATGCTTTTTCCTCGATTTTCCGATTTCAGTCGACTCATATCTAGTCATAAATAATTCGATACATTCAACAAAAATTATAGAATTAATTTTATAAGAAAATACTACATTATTCAATAAAATCCGAAATTAGCTCAAAAATCGCCCGTGGGTCCCACACCTTGGAATCCGGCAAAACTCACAAAATACGATAACTCATTCAATTACGAGTCCAACCATACCAGTTTCACTCAAATCCGACTCC
Organism: Nicotiana otophora; assembly: GCA_000715115.1. Lineage (NCBI taxonomy): Eukaryota > Viridiplantae > Streptophyta > Magnoliopsida > Solanales > Solanaceae > Nicotiana > Nicotiana otophora. The sequence goes on along the minus strand of AWOL01S0000345.1, from coordinate 89,330 downwards.
GAATCGATACCGAAATCTCAAAAGTTCGTTTCTATGAGATTTTCTAAAATTTTCCAAATTTCAATCTCAAAACACTAATTAAATGGTGAAAACAATGATATATTCGTGTATATTGACCAAATCCGAGTTAGAATCACTTACCCCAATATTTTTCCTTAAAAATATATCAAATATCGCTTCTACTCAAGCTCCAAATTGTTAAAAATGGCGAAATGGACGAAGCCCTCCTGTTTTTATAACTTACAGATCTGTCCAGGGTGACTTCGATCATGGGGGAGTCCGATCATGGGGAGTCCGATCATGGGAGTCTGATCATGGAGTCCGATTATGGTGAGTCCGATTATGGAGCCCGATCATGAGGAGTTCGATCATAGTGAGTCCGATCATGGGAGTCCAATCATGGAGTTCGATAATGAGAGTCCGATCATGGAGAGTTCGATCATAGTGAGTCCGATCATGGGGAGTCCGATCATGGAGTCTGATCATAGGGGAGTCCAATCATGGGAGTCCTATCATGGATTGCCTCGATCTTAGACTATCTCGATCTTTGGCCAGAATTTCCAGCGGCAGAAAAGAATTGCAGCAGCTGTTATAAGTCCAACTTTTGATCCGTTAACCATATGAAACTCACCCGAGGCCCTCAGGACCTCAACTAAATATACCAATAAGTCCTAAAATATCATACAAACTTTTTTGAAATCTCAAATCACATAAAACGACGCTAAAATCACTAATTATGCTCCAATTCAAGCTTAATGAAACTTAAAATTTCCAACTTCTACATTCGATGTCGAAACGTATCAAATCAAGTCCGATTGACCTCAAATTTTGCACACAAGTCATAAATGACATAACAAAGCTGTAAAAATTTTCAGAACTGGATTCCGACCCCGATATTAAAAAGTCAACTCCCCGGTCAAACTTTCAAACTTTAAATTCCTATTTTAGCCGTTTCAAGCCTAATTCCACTACGGACTTCCAAATAAAATTTCGATCACGCTTCTACGTCCAAAATTACCATACAGAGCTGTTGGAATCATCAAAATTCTATTCCGGGGTCTTTTGCATAAAATTCGACATCTGGTCACCTATTTGAACTTAAACTTTAAATTTTTTATCAAAATTCCATATCTCGGGCTAGGGACCTCGGAATTTGATTCCGGACATACGTCCAAGTACCAATTCAAGATACAAACCTACCGGAACTGTCAAAACACTGATCCAAGTCCATTTGCTCAAAATGTTGACCAAAGTCAACTCAGTTGAGTTTTAAAGCTCTAATTCATATTTTTATCCATTGTTTACATAAAAACTTTCCAGAAAATTTTACGGACTACGCACTCAAGTCGAGGAATGATAAATAGTACTTTTCGAGGTCTTAGAACACATAATTAATTATTAAATTTAAATATGACATTTTGGGTCATCACAATCTCAGTATGTTAGAGTCAACTAAAAGGACTGGCCTTTTTGCCTCCTCTTTGCCAGAAAGGCTATAAAATGTTTCATATACATACTGACATCTACTATTACTTTTTCAAATAATCATTTGTTTTGAGAGAGTTGTATGTTGAATATTTGCCTTGTCCAATTTCCGCTGCAAGAAGCATTGAAAAAGGCCAGGCAAGCAGCATAGAATCTATTTTTCCTCCATCTTCAACATTAGGTATAGTATTATATCCCAACTCTCCTAATGTTTTTTGTACTCCCACACCATAATATATTTTGTTTACACAAAATTTCTTCGTTTAGACCATACTTTTCTTTAGACATAAGGATGACAATATAATAATGAATCAATGATCTAGAGAAGGGAAGGACTTTAGACGCAAAAATAAATTTAACTTGCTAACTTCCCAAGAGAAAATACATCTAGCAATTAAAATAAATAGTGACAATCTGCAGGAGCAAAGTTAATAATAGGTCAGTAACACCAAAGTACTTTCCATGATCAACTAAAGAAGCATTATGTGCAACTATAGATGATATCTTAGTACTTTAGATGGGTTTGTAAGATGGTATGATCTCTAAATTATTTTATACGAGTCACCAATTGGAGATGATGCATTTGCAGCTAATATAATAACAGCATAACAATTCAACATTTGCCCAATAAAATTAATATTGCTGTAAACATAAATTGTGAAAGTTGCATGTATATTATTTTGGTTTGTTTGGACTACATGATGTTTATAAGCTTTTCTGACAGAAATAGAATGATGTACATTTGTTTGGACTACATGACTTATAAGATTGATGTATTTCTTGTCTCGATCCATGCCAGTTAGTGGAAGAATCATGTTGATTACGGAACATGACATAGCCACCTACTTCACACGTCTTCAAGAATCTCCTTTTTCGTAAGACATGTTTACTTTATAGGAAAAATTAATGTTCTCGATCTGTCTGATTCCTTCCTCCAGCAACTTCCACTCAGCTCGATAGCCGACCATTTAACGCTTCTTTGGAAGATCTATGCTCCAGTTTTCTCGATTCTATAGAGAGAGAAGCTCATCTAGGTATATTTTCTTCTCTTGATTAATAGAGATATAATCTGCACTATAAAATAAGAAGTGATTGTAATAAGTTATTAACTACACTTACATCTCTTTGGGAACATATGTTAAAAATAACAACAGTTATAATTTTTCATTATCCTGTCTAATTGCATAATAGATAAACAATAAGTGAGAAGATCAAAAGACCAAATAATTGAGAGAAAAGGCAAAAGCAGGAGGTTAAAGATAAATAGTTTTCCTGTCTAATACAAGTATCATAGCATCTCTTCTTAGACCACACATGAAGACATACAATAAGCATAATTAATGGCAAGGCATATGAGCATTTTAATTAATAAAGGGTTGTTCTGATGGTAAGCACCTTCCACTTCCAACCAAGAGGTTGTGAGTTCGAGTCACCCCAAGAGCAATATGGGGAGTTCTTGGAGGGAAGGATACCGAGGGTCTATTGGAAACAGCTTCTCTACCCAGGGTAGGGGTAAGGTCTGCGTACACACTACCCTCCCCAGACCCCACTAGTGGGATTATACTGAGTTGTTGTTGTTGTTTATCAGTATCATGCTTTGACAATTTTGTAGCTGTTAGAGGGGTGCCAAAGTTATGGTTGAGACGGTGTACCTGAAAAATCAAATACACTGTAAAGCTCTCATCAGTTGTTCCAATCCTTTCCCTTTCCTATTTATAAAGAATCAGCAGAATATGATTAGCTTCGGATTATAGAAAAAATATAGTGCAGAGAATGATAATTTAAATATCTTGATCTACATTTCAATGCACAAAATTATTTCTGGCATAAGAAGACACCTGAATATAATTCTCAATAAATATAACAAAAATATGAGGCCTCCAGCCATTTGATTGACATAATTTAAGCTACATACCTTATTCTGGAATACACAACTTGTATATCTAATCTTTGTTACAGTATAAAAATACTTGCTGATTGAAAACTATCTTTTCATCCAACTTCAAACCTAAAGCACCTTCTGCGTACTATGAATTTATCGCTAAGATGACAAAAACATCTTAATGCTCATCTTAAGTATCACGAACTTTCAGATTTGGCATCAAGCAAAAGTTTTCCTTCAAGGAAAAGCTTTTACTACTAATTGTTGTGCCATCTAAGTGGTGAAAAATGCTTGTCTATGCACTTAGAAATTATTTTAAGTACAAGTATAAAATAAATAATTAAAAGCAACTACATGTGTGGACCACAAGCTTCCATCATAGACATTGTCAGCAAGAATGAAAGAGCCCATTGTATCATGGAATTTAAATGGGTCCGCCTACATAGAATAAAAAATTAACTATAATTGTTTTTTACCTTAGAAGCTGTCAACCAAAATAAGGGAGAAAATAGTTTTACCTAATTATATAACGAATCTGACATAATTTGTTAAATCAGTGACCCGCATAGACTGTTTCATGTATTTGCTTGTTGGGATTAAGATGAAAGAATATTTTTAAGGACGGGCTGTGATGCATCTACCAGAAAGATGGAAATAGACAATAGTTCGCAACCTATTCCAAGTAAATTTGAGACCACATATATTAAACTGAAAATACCTAATAAAGTAGACTAAATCGACTATAAAAAATTCAATAACAACGGCAAATCATTCTACAAAAAAAAAAAAAAGACTTTCCAACTAAAGCTCAAAAGATTGACCAACACATCAATCAAATATGATCTATTTGGGTACATGTTAGATCGTTTGAATTTCACTATTTATACCATTCATGACATTCTCGCAAATTGTTCCGAAAATAAACAACACTAAAATTGAGTTAAAAAATTAGGAAGAAAGGGACCTGTAAAGTCATGACTTCTCCGCTAATTTTCTCGGGACCAGACATCCTGTTTTCCTTGGCTTGGTGACCGAGATGACTGGGGTTTGCCAGTGGTAACCATCGCTGATTTATGGCTTCGAATCCGAAACGGAAATTCTGCAACCAGTGGAATTCGACTTCTAGTTGGGGAAGAGTAGAGTTATATCGCACGAGAACAAAAGAGAGATATTGAGGAAGGAATGCCCCTTTCACTAAAAGGCAAAGAAGCGACGTTAAGACTCTCAAGTAAAAGACACAATGATTATTTATTAATATTGTTAGTTAATGAGGTAAATAGGAAACAAAAAAAGGAGATAATCCCAAAAGACTAGAAAAAAGATAAAGGCAATCCTTTGTCTATAAAGCTTTCCACATCACCCACCGGGTAAATGTTCCTCAAATATATATATATATATATATATATATATATTTGCTTATGGGTTGTAATGCTTTGGATTTTCATCTTCTTTTCTTTTGTGCCGGTAGATGCACTCAAAGATAGATATGAGACTAACAAATATGTGATTTATTTTTATTACCCCTTCCTTTGTATTTCTTTCCTCTTCTTTTCTTTTTCAATTAAAATTTTGATTTTTATGCTTATTAGCATGTTAGTTTTACTTCTTAGACATTTGTATTATCAATTTCATTGCGTTAATGGAAAACAAATATTTATAACTAAGTGTAGAATCTAATGGTAATGCCTTTATTTTACATATATAAAAAGTTTTTTTATATATATTTTTCTTCTGACGGTATTGATATATTGTCTCTTCTCGTCTTTTTCGTCTTCTTGAGCCGATGGTCTATTGAAAACAACCTCTCAGCCCTCTCGGAGTAGGGGTAAGGTCTGCGTACATACTACACTTCCAAGACCCCACTTGTAGAATTTTACAGGGTAGTCATTGTTTTTATATTTTTCTTTCTTAGCCACGATTTTGTCGATTTACAAGATCGGTTCTTCCGTCTAAAGGCACAATTATCTCACAATTTCTGGTTTTAATGATTGTTGGGTATTTGGTAGCTTTTACTTTGATAATATTTTGCAAAAGAAAAAGGTGTAGAAATATTTCTATCCTGTAGCGGAAATAAATAAATGAATAAAGGAATAGTATATGTGAGAGAATAAGACATCGTTAGAAAATGATTCGTTTTTATTGCATTTTAGAAAACTTAAAAAGATGTTGTGTGTTAATGAAATAGGATAAGTGTCACGACCCAAAATTCAACTAGTCGTGATGGAACCTAACCCAACTCGTTAGATAAGACAATTTAACAACAATCCAATTTAATGTGATTAACTGAGAAAATAAATGATAATATATGCGACTTTAATACACTCCCAAAGACTGATAGTACAAATCATGAGCTTCTAAGAATCAGAATTTACAAAGCTAGCGTGAAATAAAAATAAATCATCTGTTAAAATATATATGAACAGATTAATAATTCTAGAGCTACCAAGTACAAGAGGCAGCTTTGACTGGAACTCAGGTGCATCTTCAGATCTAGCTCCCGTCGTACGCAGCAACAACAATATCCAACATCCAATATCTGCACGCAAGGTGAAGAAGTGTACTGTGAGTATAACCGACCCCATGTACTCAATAAGTAACACACCTAACCTTAGGTTGAAAGTAGTGACGAGTTGAGACAAGGGTCAGAGTCCCACTCGATAACCAGCAATAATTTATAACAGTATGATAAGGATGGTGCAAGAAATAACTCAGCTCGTTCACAGTTATGGAACAAAATAAGCATTCTTTTCAAGTATAACAGTAGATCCCAAATCTTTCACCGAAAACCCCCAAAGATATATATGAGCTAGTTTGAAAACGGTGATTTTTCCCAAAAACCTTTCAACAACAAATAAGATATTTTATTTTCAGATAGCATAAGAAAAATACATCTCTATGCCTACAAGTTAATATACAGGTGAAATCATGAATGTTACCAAAAACGAAATCGGGTAACAGGAGGAAATGCATATCTATGCATGTATTTCAAGTACGCATGTCAAATACTATGCATCTTAGTGATGAACTCACGTACTCACACTCTCAGAGTACTCAATCACTCAGTACTATACAGGGTAGGTCCAACATAGGGAAGATCCATCCCTCAATATAAATAGCAACCGACAGTCAGTCACTCAGTACGGTTTAGGAAAACTCCACCCCAGGGAAGATCCATCTCAAATATAAATAAATAATCACTCAGTCACTCAGTACTATATAGGAAAAATCCATCCTAGGGAAGATTCATCCCAAATATAAATGTTTAGGGCAAATCCAGCCCAGGCAGATCTAGCTCAAATATAAATAACAACTGCGCTCACTGGGGGTGTGCAGACTCTGGAGCGGCTCCTTTAGCCCAAGCACTATAATAAGCCAAATCCAGACATAAATCAATAAAATATGCTACAACATGCAGCTCGATCCCATAAATATCACTCATAGTCAGGCCCTCGGCCTCACTCAGTCATCAATCTCTCCAGTCTCTCGGGCTCACAATGTCATGAAACTAGCCCAAAATGATGATATGATGTATCAATAAATATCAACAGAGACTGAGATATGATATGCAATGAATGAATATGACTGAGTACATAACTGCAATTAAGCACATAACTCGACAACAAGGAACGACCATTGTGGGCCCCAATCGTACCAGCATATAGCCTAAACATGATTTCTAGCATACATTACAGCTCAAGTGCTCTAACACATAGAGTACAGTAAAAATGTTCAGATAAGATAGCTACAAAGTTTCCACGGAATCGACTAAATTACAACTCACATGGTGCACGCCCATACGCCTGTTACCTAGCATGCACGCTAACTCAACATCAATCATATAACACGTAATTTGGGGATTAATACCCTCAACACCAAATTTAGAAGTGTTACTTAGCTCGAACAAGACAAATCAATACCGAGCAAGACAAGCGATGCTCCAAAAAACTATCCCGCACGTATCGACCTCCGAACGGCTAGAAACTAGCCAAAATCAACTCAAATACATCAAACAATGCCAAAGTAAACAAATCCAATTGATAAAGGTCGATTCTTTAATGAAAATCCCAAAAGCTTCCCAAAAGTCAAACTCGGGCCCGCACCTCGGAACCCGATAAAACTCAGTAAATTGGATAATCCATTCAATTACGAGTCCAACCATATTAGTCCCACTAAAATTCGACTCCGAATCGATGTTCAAAACTCGAAAATTCACTCTATAAGAGTTTAGACAAAAACCCCCAATTTTCTATTTAAATTTCATAATCCAAATGCCAAAATCGAAGATATATTCATGAAATATAACCAAAGCCGAGTATAGAATACTTACCCCAATCCCTGTGGTAAAATTATTCTCCAAAATTGCCTTATTCCGAAGTTTATAGCTCAATATATGATAAAATGGCCAACTCCCGAACTTAAAGCATTCTGCCCAGCGTTTCTGCATTTGCGGACAGTAGGTCGGACCTGCGACCTTCGGTTCTGCGGAGAAGGTCGCTCCTGCGATCTGGCCAACAATGGCCGCTTTTGAGATGCCCAGATTCGCTCCTGCGATATAGCTTCTATGCACGATGAACCGCTTGTACATGCCTTTCCAGCAAACCTTTCCCCCAGGTCACTTCTGCGACCAGCTCCACGCTTCCATGAGCACGCACTCGCGATCCCTTATGCGTAGGTGCGAAGACACCAATAGCCAAAAATTCTAACACCATCATAAAGGCTCTAAACCATCCGAATCACATCTGAAACTCATCCGAGCTAGTTGGGACCCCATATAAATATACCAATAAGTTCCATGACATAACACAGACCTACTCGAGACCTCAAATCACGCATAACAACATCGAAACGACAAATCGCACCTCAAATCAAAAGTAATGAACTTAGAACTTTTAACTTCCAAAACTCGCGCCGAAACATATCCAACCAAATCGGAATGAACTCAAATTTTTCACACAAGTCCAAAACGACATAACGAAGCTATTCCAATTCCCGAAACCAGAATACGAGTCTGATATCCACAAAGCTAACTCTCGGTCAAATTTATGAACTTTCCAATCCTTCAAACTTCCAATTTTCGCCAATTAGTACCGAATCCTTCTAGAAATACCCAAATGCAAATCCAGGCATACTCCCGAGTTCACAATCACCATCTGGACCTAACAGAACCATCAAAACTTCGTTCCGGGGTCAAATTTACAAAAATTAAAATTAATCAACTCTTCCAACTTAAAGCTTCAATCTTGAAATTTATTCTTCCAAATCGATTCCGAATAACCTAAAAAACAAAACCGACGATACACACAAGCCATAATATATCATGCAGAGCTACTCATGCCCTCAAACTATCGAGCGAAGTGCAAATGCTTGAAACGACTGGTCAGGTCGTTACATCCTCCCCCACTTAAACATACGTTCGTCCTCGAACGTGCTAAGAGTCATTCCACAACCATCAAATCATCTTGTAACCTTACCATGCACATACCCGGGGGTGATCCCACTCCACCCTATTCCATATAGGCCTGAAAACGAAATATAATTGAAGATCATTACTTCAAGCTTAGCCCGTAAACCACATAATCCAATTTCCAACATCTAGAATGGCCTATAAGATCTGAATCTCGCATCTACACACTGTATAAGTCTTAACAAGCTGTATCAAGCCATAACCATAACCCAACAAAAAATTACATGATATATCACATAAATCAAATACTCATAGCAATCACTTCATATCATAGTAGCTGTTCAAACAAACTCGGTACCGGTAATAAACCTCATATAAAACAAAGCCTCGCTCTAAAACCTTCGTACACTGCCGATGATGAAATAAACACGTAGAAACTCATAACCACTCATCAGATCAACAAGTAATGGAGCTCCCTCTCCTTCGTCGAGAACTACGGCCAATTTGTAAGCCGACCAATGACATTATATATATATATATATATATATATATATGTAGAGTTTTCACTTCTTTAATTTTTAACATTTTGCTTATGGGTTGTAATGCTTTGGATTTCCATCTTCTTTTATTTTGTGCCGGTAGATGCACTCAAAGATAGACATGAGACTAACAAATATGTGATTTATTCTTATTACCCCTTCCTTTGTATTTCTTTCCTCTTCTTTATTTTCAATTAAAATTTTGATTTCTATGCTTATTAGCATGTTAGTTTTACTTCTTAGACATTTGTATTATCAATTTCATTGCGTAATTGGGAAACAAGTGTTTATAACTAAGTGTAGAATCTAATGGTAATGCCTTTATTTTACATATATAAAACTTTTTATATATATATTTTTCTTTTGACGGTACTGATATATTGTCTCTTCTCGTCTTTTCCGTCTTCTTGAGCCGAGGGTCTATTGGAAACAACCTCTCAGCCCTCTCGGAGTAGGGGTAAGGTCTGCGTACACACTACACTTCCAAGACCCCACTTGTAGGATTTTACAGGGTAGTCGTTGTTTTTATATTTTTCTTTCTTAGCCATGATTTTGTCGATTTACAAGATCGGTTCTTCCGTCTAAAGGCACAATTATCTCACAATTTCTGGTTTTAATGATTGTTGGGTATTTGGTAGCTTTTACTTTGATAAGTTTTTGCAAAAGAAAAAGGTGTAGAAATATTTCTATCCTGTAGCGGAAATAAATAAATGAATAAAGGAATAGTAAATGTGAGAGAATAAGACATCGTTAGAAAATGATTCGTTTTTATTGCATTTTAGAAAACTTAAAAAGATGTTGTGTGTTAATGAAATAGGATAAGTGTCACGACCCAAAATTTAACTAGTCGTGATGGAACCTAACCCAACCCGTTAGGTAAGACAATTTAACAACAATCCAATTTAATGTGATTAACTGAGAAAATAAATGATAATATATGCGACTTTAATACACTCCCAAAGACTGATAGTACAAATCATGAGCTTCTAAGAATCAGAATTTACAAAGCTAGCGTGAAATAAAAATACATCATCTGTTGAAATATATATGAAGAGATTAATAATTCTAGAGCTACCAAGTACAAGAGGCAGCTTTGACTGGAACTCAGGTGCATCTTCAGATCTAGCTCCCGTCGTACGCAGCAACAACAATATCCAACATCCAATATCTGCACGCAAGGTGAAGAAGTGTACTGTGAGTATAACTGACCCCATGTACTCAATAAGTAACACACCTAACCATAGGTTGAAAGTAGTGACGAGTTGAGACAAGGGTCAGAGTCCCACTCGATAACCAGCAATAATTTATAACAGTATAATAAGGATGGTGCAAGAAATAACTCAGCTCTTTCACAGTTATGGAACACAATAAGCATTCTTTTCAAGTATAACAGTAGATCCCAAATCTTTCACCGAAAACCCCCAAAGATATATATGAGCTAGTTTGAAAACGGTGATTTTTCCCAAAAACCTTGCAACAGCAAATAAGATATTTTATTTTCAGATAGCATAAGAAAAATACATCTCTATACCTACAAGTTAATATACAGGTGAAATCCTGAATGTCACCAAAAACGAAATCGGGTAACAGGAAGAAATGCATATCTATGCATGTATTTCAAGTACGCATGTCAAATACTATGCATCTTAGTGATGAACTCACGTACTCACACTCTGAGTGTACTCAATCACTTAGTACTGTACGGGGCAGGTCCAACATAGGAAAGATCCATCCCTCAATATAAATAGCAACCGATAGTCAGTCACTCAGTACGGTTTAGGGAAAATCCACCCCAGGGAAGATCCATCTCAAATATAAATAAATAATCACTCAGTCACTCAGTACTATATAGGGAAAATCCAGCCTAGGGAAGATTCATCCCAAATATAAATGTTTAGGGCAAATCCAGCCCAGGCAGATCTAGCTCAGATATAAATAACAACTGCGCTCACTGGGGGTGTGCAGACTCTGGAGCGGCTCCTTTAGCCCAAGCACTATAATAAGCCAAATCTAGACATAAATCAATAAAATATGCTACAGCGTGCAGCCCGATCCCATAAAAATCACTCACAGTGAGGCCCTCGGCCTCACTCACTCATCAATCTCTCCAGTCTCTGGGGCTCACAATGTCATGAAACTAGCCCAAAATGATGATATGATGTATCAATAAATATCATCAGAGACTGAGATATGATATGCAATGAATGAATATGACTGAGTACATAACTGCAATTAAGCACATAAGTCGACAGCAAGGAACGACCATTGTGGGTCCCAATCGTACTATCATATAGCCTAAACATTATTTCTAGCATACATTACAGCTCAAGTGCTCTAACACATGGAGTACAGTAAAAAAAGTTCAGAGAAGATAGCTACAAAGTTTCCACGGAATCGACTAAATTACAACTCACACGGTGCACGCCCACACACCCGTTACCTAGCATGCACGCTACCTCAACATCAATCACATAACACGTAATTTGGGGTTTAATACCCTCAAAACCAAATGTAGAAGTGTTAGTTACCTCGAACAAGACAAATCAATACCGAGCAAGCCAAGCGATGCTCCAAAAAACCATCATCCACGTACCGACCTACGATCAGTTCGAAACTAGCGAAAATCAACGCAAATACATCAAAAAATGCCAAAGTAAACAAACCCAATCGATAAAGGTTGATTCTTTAATCCAAATCCCAAAATCACCCCCAAAGTAAAACTCGGGCCCGCACCTCGGAACCCAACAAAACTCAGTAAATTGGATAACCCATTCAATTACGAGTCCAACCATACTAGTCCCACTCAAATACGACTCCGAATTGATGTTCGCAACTCAAAAATTCACTCTATAAGATTTTAGACAAACCCCCCCAATATTCTATTTATAATTCATAATCCAAATGCCAAAATCGAAGATAGATTCATGAAATATAACCAAAGATGAGTATAGAATACTTACCCCAATCCCTGTGGTGAAACTTGCCTCCAAAATCGTCTCATTCCGAAGTCTATAGCTCAATATATGATAAAATGGCCAACCCCCGAACTTAATGCATTCTGCCCGGCATTTCTGCATTTGCGGTCAGTAGGTCAGACCTGCGACCTTCGCTTCTGCGGAGAAGGTCGCTCCTGCGATCTGGCCAACAATGGCCGCTTCTGAGATGCCCAGGTTCGCTCATGCGATACCCTTTCTGTGCACGATGAACCGCTTGTACGTGCCCTTCCAGCCAGCCTTTCCCCCAGGTCGCTTCTGCGACCAGCTCCACGCTTCCGTGAGCACGCACTCATAGTCCCTTATGCGCAGGTGCGAAGACACCAGTAGCCAAAAATTCCAGCAACATCAACAAGGCTCTAAACGATCCGAATCCCATTCGAAACTCATCCGAGCTACTTGGGACCCTGTCTGAATATACCAACAAGTTCCATCACATAACACGGACCTACTCGAGGCCTCGAATCATGCATAAAAACATCGAAATGACAAATCGCACCTCAAATCAAAAGTAATGAACTTAGAACTTTCAACTTCCAAAACTCGCGCCGCAACATATCCAACCAACTCGGAATGAACTCAAATTTTTCACACAAGTCCAAAACGACGTAACGAAACTATTCCAATTCCCGGAACCACAATCCGAGTCTGGTATCCACAAAGCCAACTCTCGGTCAAACTTATAAACTTTCCAATCCTTCAAATTTTCAATTTTCGCCAATTAGTGCCGAATCCTTCTATAAATACCCAAATGCAAATCCGGGCATACTCCCGAGTTCAAAATCACCATCTGGACCTAACAGAACCATCAAAATTTCGTTCCGAGGTCAAATTCACAAAAATCAAACTTAATCAACTCTTCCAACTTAAAGCTTCAATCTTGAAATGTATTCTTCCAAATCGATTCCGAATTGCCTGAAAACCAAAACCAACGATGCACACAAGTCATAATATATCTTACAGAGCTACTCATGCCCTCAAAATACTGAGTGAAGTGCAAATGCTTGGAACGACTGGTCAGGTCATTACATCCTCCCCCACTTAAACATACGTTCGTCCTCAAACGTGCCAAGAGTCATTCCAAAGCCATCCAATCATCATGTGACCTTACCACGCACATACCCGGGGGTGATCCCACGTCACCCTATTCCATATAGGCCTAAAAACGCAACATAATTGAAGATCATTACTTCAAGCTTAGCCCGTAAACCACATAATCCAATTCCCAACATCTAGAATGTCCTATAAGATCTGAATCTCTCATCTACACACTGTATAAGTCTGAACAAGTTGTATCAAACATAACCATAACCCAACAAAACATCACATGATATACCACATAACCCAAATACTCATAGCAATAACTTCCTATCATAGTAGCTGTTCAAACAAACTCGGTACAGGTAATAAACTGCATATCAAACAAAACCTTGCCCTAAAACCTTCGTACACTGTCGATGATGAAATAAACACGCAGAAACTCATTACCACTCATCAGATCAACAAGTAATGGAGCTCCCTCTCCTTCGACGAGAACTATAGCCAATTTGTAGGCCAATCAACGACATTATCCTTTGAAATATACCGCAAACAAATCCGATAGCTCCTATTCTAGGTCTGATGGCCTCATCTCATCACACAAACGCTCTAGTTACATGCCACATCAATACAAGCTAAAACCACAACCCACACACTCCGTGCACCAACAATAAACAAACCAAATATGCCCAATCATGAAAAATAACTCAAATGAGAGAACCATCCTGCATGTTCAACAAGTACCACCACAACCGCAATGCTACAAACCCATATTACATAGTAGAACCAAGACAAACGAATCTAACACAAAGGATCATAACCCGACATAACCCAGCTGCAATGCGTGACCCCATCCAAACTCGGGTCCATATGAAATACCTCAAGCCACCATGCTCAAAATCAACAACTACAAGCAATTCGATATCAAATACACGAAGTGTATGACCATAACCATGGAGAAGCAAATAACATGATATACCACAGTCCGTAGATAACATAACCAAGTCGCAATTAACCATTCGACACCCCAATAACCATCTCGCTCAAATCCGTTACAAGACCCAAATAGAACCGAACCATGTGTGCCTATAACTAACGGATCCCAACCCCTCGTAGCATAGAAGGGTAACTCATAGAACATCCCAGAACACAAATAAACTCAACTGTAACCGAATGGCACATCCTTCAACAACAAAAATACGGAGTCAACCAATCCGACCCGGTATAGAATACACATCCTCATTGGGCCTGCCAATGGACCCTAAATCCACTCTGGTCACCCACAAATAGATACATAACCCTTCGAAAGTCCACAATGAATGATCCATAAAACATAATATCATTTGGATAGCTTCAGTCACATTTTCACATTCCATAACCACGAAACAATTTGTTTCTGAGAATTCCTGGTCTCCAAGTCTATAGAACACATAAATCACCATATCCAATCCCAACTCCATCGCCCGAATGTTTAACACTGCTCTCATACATGATCATCCCACAAGAAATACTTCTAAAATTCTTTCGTGCCATATAGCAAAATTTGAATATCAGCAGTCAATTAACCAGGAGAGTACCACAATGCCAATGAAGCATCTGTAAGTCAACATACAGTGCGCCTTCTGAAATGCACACCCTTCTCAGGAATTACCAAGTAATTATAACATCTATCTAAATATCTGAAATTATCCATGCTGTCCATGAATTTATGACCTTCCCTTCAGAACTAAACTGTGACCTTGCACACGTAAATCTCAATCCCACACAACACACCGCATCTATCATACCATCATATGAAAAGTACGAGAATCTCATAATCGACTCTGAGTCACAAGTAAATTGCATTCTTAATTAGCCATGAACCTTCCATTTGATCTCTTCTAAGAGAAAATCATAAAACGCAACATGCTTCGCACACTAGCAGGAAATATACACCTTGAACCGTGGTAGAAACCATTAAGAATACTTTAAAATCCATTTGCACATAACCCAACTATCAGAACCTAATATCTCGAACTCAACCAAGCCACGCAGGTCGCCAAAAATCAAGAGTATTATCGTTGAGCACTTGTAGAGACTCACCACATTATAAGTACCCAAAGACCCCATCATATCTATTACCTTGCTAATCCAACCTACTACCAAGCTGTGCTATTTCTCGGAGTTCCTTCCGAATTATCCTCGAGTTTCCATTCCTCCTCGCCATAATACCTTGGTCCTAAACTAGAACTCACCCCATGAGATCCTAGAATCAAACCACACTGTCCTAAGGCCTATAAGCCTTTTTATTCCTTTGCAAGTACCCCAAAAGCACCACAATCGAGACACCCGCTCCGAAGAGTCCTTATGTGAACCTGAAACTATTATTTTTACCTTTTTGATACTGAAATGTAGAACTCATAGTGATATAGAAATACCGCAAGTACCTACACCATCCATCACAAATCTCGGAGTCTAGCCCTATACAAATCCATAAAAATTCTCAATTGCTATATATATAAATCTTGAATCCATTAGATCCTTCTCGAGAGTCATGCATTCGGATCCAATCACAATTACGTCGCCCAAATGTGCCAAATGACCTGTGCCCCACTAGCACAACAACACCCAAAAAGTAATCCACACCTTTAAGCAATCGAGCAATTTCCTACTTCACGCGCACTGCATCCTTCACGAATAACAACTCAATCATCCCATGATTCCCATTTACTCATAAAGTGTAACATAACCCGTATCCAGAAATTTCTTTACTCGATCTCAACCTCTGCAAGTCATAAATGATCCACAAGTATGTCCCAGGTCAAAACCAATACAACACGTAACCATGCAATCCAATCGTCGATAGAAGACTCCCCCACTTGGCTCGAAGTGATAGATCAAAACACTCGATAAGTCACAATGCCCATACTATATTACTTCCATAATCTCGCACCAAAATTCAACTGAATCCTTCATAAGATAATGTAACACAAACAATATAAAACCTCAAATCATCTGCAAATCTCGCATCCATCCTCGTGATGGTCAGGTCAATTATTACAATCGATCCAAACTCAAATCGCACAACTATGACCCTTTGGTAGAAAGGAAAGCCTCCACACAACATCAAAAGGATCACACATCCGTAGATTACCCCGCAGGTTATAACCCACCTGCTTAGCTTCAAACTGACATCTCTCTATACCCTTTCACAGTCATAACTACTATGTAATCACTTAATCTTCCTGAGTCTGAACTCATCAACAAGAAATAAATATCTACTTTATTCCACAAATTAAATAACGTGAATGAATCCCTAAAAACAACCTTCATAACTCAAGCCTGTATGAAACATGCACAGAAATCGAGCATCCAATAGTCCTTCTCATATCTCAAGCAAACTCTTCCTGTCAAATTCATCCCATCTGAACATATCCCGCAGTTACATGATACACATCATATAGCCATCCAACCCCTCATCGAACTACAAATTCCACTCATGGGGACATTACCGTACATATGAGTCCAAAGGCACGTGCTCACACTGCCAAAATCCCCATGCTCAAGCTACGATCAAAACCCAGCCTCAAGTCCTCCAGATTGGCCCATCACTAACACACACAAAACACATCTCGCACCTCATCCATGGGATCCACAAGCTGTCTATACACAGCTGACACCGAGCGCTCACATATGCATACAAATGCTTGGGAGGAAATTCAAGGAGTTACGCTTCAAGCTGAATCAATACTACACGATAAGAAAGGAAAGTTGGGAAGTTTATCCTAAATACCATGTAGCCTCTCGAAGATAGGTATGGACGTCATCATAATGATGCGCAAGACTCTACTAGATACTTGCTCATGACTTGTAGAACCTATGAACCTAGAGCTCTGATACCAACTTGTCACGACCCAAAATCCAACTAGTCGTGATGGAACCTAACCCAACCCGTTAGGTAAGCCAATTTAACAACAATCCAATTTAATCTGATTAACTGAGAAAATAAATGATAATATATCTGACTTTAATACACTTCCAAGGACTAATAGTACAAATCATGAGCTTCTAAGAATCAGAATTTACAAATCTGGAGTGAAATAAAAATATATCATCTGTTGAAATATATATGAACCGATTAATAACTCTAGAGCTACCAAGAACAAGAGGCAACTATGACTGGAACTTAGGTACATCTTCAGATCCATCTCCCGTCGTACGCAGCAACATCAACATCCAACATCTGCACGCAAGGTACAGAAGTATAGTATGAGTACAATCGACCACATGTACTCAATAATTAACAAACCTAACCTTAGGTTGAAAGTAGTGACGAGCTGAGACAAGGGTCAGAGTCCCACTCCAATAACCACCAATAGTTTATAACAATTTAATAAGGATGGTGCAATAAATAACTCAACTCGTTCACAGTTACAGAAAAAATAGGCATGCTTTTCAAGAATAACAACAGATCCCAAATCTTTCACCGAAAAAACCCAAAATAGTGATTTTCCCCAAAAACCTTTCAACAGCAAATAAGATATTTCATTTCAGATAGCTTGATGAAAATACATCTCTATGCCTACATGTCAATATATAGGTGAAATCATGAATGTCACCAAAACACAAACCGGGTAGCAGGAGAAAATGCATCTTTATGCATGTATTTCAAGTACGCATGTCAAATGCTATTCATCTCAATTCTCAGTGATGAACTCACTTACTCACACTCTCAGAGTACTCAATCACTCAGTACTGTACGGGGTAGGTCCAGCCCAGGGAAGATCCATCCCTCATTATAAATAGCAAGTGACAGTCAGTCACTCAGTACGGTTTAGGGCAAATTCAGCCTAGGGAAGATCCATCCCAAATATAAATAAATAATCACTCAATCACGCAGTACTGTATAGGGAAACTCCAGCCCAGAGAAGATCCATCCCAAATATAAATGTTTAGCGCAAATCCAGCCCAGGCAGATCTAGCCCAAATATAAATAGCAACTGTGCTCACTGGGGGTGTGAAGACTGCGGAGGGGCACCTTCAGTTTAAACGCTATAATAAGCCAAATCTAGGCATAAATCAATAAAACATGCTACGGCGTGCAGCCCGATCCCATAAATATCACTCACAATCAGGCCCTCGGCCTCACTCAGTCATCAATTTCTCCAGTCTCTCGAGCTCACAATGTCATGAAACAAGCCCAAACTGATGATATGATTTATCAATAAATATCAACAGAGACTAAGCTATGATATGCAATTGTGATGACCCGATAGGCCATCTTATATTTTAGAACCTAATTCTGCATTTTGAGGTCTCAAAAGCCTCATCTTAGCCTTTCTCGATTTGCGTGCACAGTCCGGGTGTTCTTCCGGAAGGCTTATATGTTAAAAATGGATAAAAATGTTTTTGCCTTAATAATTAATGTTAGTTGACTTCGGTCAACGTTTTGATTAAATGAACCCGGATCTGTGTGTTAATGGTCCCGGAAGGTTCGTACCATAATTTAGGACCTGGGAATATGCCCAGAATCGAATTCCGAGGTCCCTAGCTCGAGATATGGAATTTTGATGAAAAATTAAAAGTTTGAAAGTTTAATGATTTTTAAGAATTTTCTGATGTTTGGTTTTGTTGATACCAGGTCCATATTTTTCTTCTGGAGCCATGTACAGGTCCACTATAATATTTATGACTTGTCTGTCGAATATGGTGAGAAACGGAGTTGATTTGACGTGATTCGGAGTTCGGTTGTGAAAATAGAAGTTTTAAAGTTTTCTTGAAAATTTCATATGATTTGGGGTTCTATTAATGATTCTAGGTATTATTTTGGTGTTTTTGTTACGAGAGCGAGTTCATATGATGTTTTAGGACTTGTGTGCATGTTTGATTTGGAACCCTAAGGGCTCGGGTGCGTTTCGGATAGACTACGGGTGTTTTTAAACTTAGAAATCTGGTTTTTCTGCAGTTTCAGGTGCCTTCTGGTTTCCATCTTCGCATTCGCGAATGCACTCTCGCGAACGCGAAGTGTGAGCTAGGATGGGGGATGGTTTGTTCTACGCGAACGCGAGGCCATGGTCGCGAACGTGGAGCAGTGGGTGTCTGATGTTCATGAACGAGACAGGCAACACGCAAACGCGTAGAGTTATTGGAGGTGGGCTGGGGATCAGTGGGTTGTTCTACGCGAACGCGAGACCAGTCTCGCGAACGCGATGGCTAGGGGGGATAGACCATCGCGAATGCGTGCAATCCATCGCAAATGCGAAAGCCATTCGGGTTGCGGCACTTCGCGAACGTGGCAGGCCCTTCGCGAACGCAAAGAACGCCTGACGCCCAAACCTTAAAACAGAACCAAAACGGGATTTTACCCATTTTTCATATACTCTCCATTAGAGCTCGGCCTAGGTGCGCTTTTGAAGGGAAAACTCAACATCAATTCATAGGTTTGTACCTTTTAACTCATGTTCTTCCATATCTATCATCACCCATTAAATTCCTAGCCCTAATCTTAGTTCTTTCATGGTAGATAACTAGGGATTTAGAAAGATTTTTTTTTTTTGCAAATTGGGGATTTAGACCTCAATGTGGGGTACGATTCCGAAACTAATTGTATAATCGGGCTCGGGGGTGAACGGGTGAATGGATTTTGGTTCAAACATCGAGTTTGACCGATCGGGACTTGGGTCATTTTTTGACTTTTGGGGGGAAAGTTTGGGGAATCTAAATTTATGCATTGTAATTGATTGCTTTAGAAATATTTGATATTATTGAGTCGTTTGTGGATAGATACAAGTGGTTTGGAGGTGGATTCTAGAGGAAAAGTTGGAATTGAGCATCGAGTGGCTTGTGGAGCGAGGTAAGTGATGTGTTTAACTTTGACTTGAGGAAATTAGGAACCCTCGGACTATTTGCTATGTGAAACTCATGTGACCGGCGTATATGTGAGGTGACGAGTACTTATGCGCCGTCAATTTATCTGTTTTCACTGTTTTCCCGTTTTCTCATATTATCTCTTTCCCTGTCTTAATTGTTACATGCTCCAATTGTTCCTATGCCTAATTGCTACTTGTTAGACATTGTTTTCTCTTGTTCATGATATTGTTCTTTGCATAGTTCCATTATCTCCTATTATTTTACCGGTACCTTTCTGCTGTATATTCTGAATTGGTCTCGGTGTGTAGTGTTACCTATGTGAACTTTCATGGTGTACAAGATTCCTATTTGTTTCAGTTTGACGTTTATGTTTTGTGAAAGGATTCTGTGACTTAAATTGTGAAATTTCTGTACATATTGAGTAATTAATATTGATATGGTGGGATCTGGTTGCACGCCGCAACAAGAGGAATAAGGGTGATATATATTGAGGTGGGAATGGGTTGCACGCCACAACAAGTGTAATAAGTATGGATTGTTTGGTGGAATAACGGTGAACTATGATTGTATTATTGTGATATGGTGGGAGAGGGTTGCACGCCGCAACACTTTTATTTATATTCATTGTAATTTATGGTATTATGAGGAAATAAGGGAGGAATATGAGATGTACAGCGGGATCGGGTTGCACGCCGCAACAACCTATGTGTTATGTTTTCCCTGAACTGTGTTAACCTTATGGTATTATCTTTTGCACTTAGGGATTGGTAATTTCTGAACACTGTTGATATATCTCCGGGAGATGACGTATTTCTTATAATTTACTGTTTTCTTCTATTCTGTATTTCATATCCTGCTTTTATCATATATACTGCATACAGATAGTAGTGTAAGTGACCCGCCTTAGCCTCATCACTACTTCGTTGAGGTTAGGCTTGGCACTTACCAGTACATGGGGTCGGTTGTACTGATATTGCACTCTGCACTTCCTGTGCAGATTTTGGTGCTGGTCCCAGCTGATCGTGAGGTTGGATGCAAGATTCGTCTGATAGGAGACCCAAGGTAGATCTGCCAGCATCCGCAGACCCTGGCCTCCCCTTCTATACATTACACTTTACTGTTTCTTTCATTTCAGAAACAGTTGTATCTCTTCCAGACCTTTACTTGTAGAAACATCTTAGAAGTTCGCGAATTGTGACTCCAGATCTGGGTAGTAGTATGTATATATTGAGGTTGAGATAAATTTTCGCACTCATTTTTAACTCGTTATAGATTATTTGTTGTTAACTACTGAAATGTGAACGAATTGGCTTAATGATTCTCTAACGTTGGCTTGCCTGGCAAGTGAAATGTTAGGCGCTATCACGGTCCTGACGGTGAGAATTTCGGGTCGTGACATATTGGTATTAGAGCACTAGGTTTCCTAGGTCTCACAATTCACGAGCAGGCTTAGTAGAGTCCGGAGAATCGGTACAGAGACGTCTGTGCTTATCTTCCAGAGGCTATGAAGCTTAGGAAAGAATTTCACTTCTATTCTTCTCTGTCATGCGATTTTTGTTTCTTAATACTGAGTGAACTCTTCTACTCTTATTCTACAGCTGAGCAGCAGCTAGAGCCCCAGTGGCAGCTCCTACGAGAGGTAGAGGCCGAGGCAGGGACAGGGTTCCCAGAGCCCGAGCAGTAGCCCCAGTCATAGAGCCTTAGGTAGAGTTTGACGAGGAGGTTCCAACCCAGACTATTCCTGCTGGGCCAGCTCAGGTTCCGGCGGGGTTCATTGCCACCCCAGTGCTTCAGGACGCTTTGGTCCGTTTGGTGGGCCTTATAGAGAGTGTGTCCCAGACTGGCGCATTTCCCATGGCACCAGCTATCTCTTATGCTGGAGGAGGAGCCCAGACTCCTGCTACTCACACTCTGGAGCAGATGGCTCCCTAGTACCAAACTCCAGCAGCTTTTCCAGTCGGAGTAGCTTAGCCGGTTGCTTCGGCACAGACCGGTGATGGGTCAACTATGTCTTCTGAGGCTTTGTGGAGATTGGACAGGTTTACCAAGCTCTTTCCATTTCACTTCATTGGTGCACCTTCAGAGGATTCCCAAGAGTATCTTGATAGATGTCATGAGGTGCTACGGAACATGGGTCTAGTGGAGAGCAATGGGGTCAATTTTGTTGCATTTCAGATGACTGGTTCCGCCAAGAAATGGTGGAGAGATTATTTGTTGACCAGACCAGCTGGGTTGCCTTCTCATACTTAGGACCAATTCTCTCAGCTCTTCCTAGAGAAGTTCCTGCCTATCACACTGAGAGAGGAGCACCGTCGTCAGTTCGAGCGTCTCTAGCAGGACAGAATGACTATTACTCAGTATGAGACCTGTTTTGTGGATTTGGCCCGTCATGTTCTTCTTATTCTTCATACTGAGAGAGAGGGTGAAGAGGTTTATTGATAGACTTGCTCAGCCTATCAGATTGCAAATGGATAAGGAGATTGGGAGTGAGATTTCTTTTCACGCGGCTGCCAATGTCGCCGGGCGAATCGAGATGGTTCTTGCACAGGGAGGTCAGGGGTCTGACTGAGTTCAGCAGTGCCTCACCTAGATGCAGGGGTACTTTTGGTAGGGGCCATCCTCCCAGGCCATTTCCTTCAGTGCTTCAGGCACCCCACAGTGCTTCAGGGAGTCGTGGTCCTTATGTGCCTCATTCCGGCAGCTAGCCTATAATGCACAATCAACTCCTATCAGTGCACCTCCTATTTAGAGTTACTACTGTTGTCATTGGGCCCGTTTGGGTCAGTCTCAGTTTCCACCGCCATAGTACCAGGATGGATGTTTCGAGTGTGGTGGTTATTCACATATCAGGAGGATTTGTCCGAGATTATTGGGCGTCCCGTTACAGCATCGTGTGCCATGGTTCTGGCACCAGTTGATGCACCACTTGCTCAGCCAGCCAGAGGCAGGGGTCGGGTAGCCATAGGTAAAAGCCAGACTGTTAGAGGTAGAGGTCAGGCCATTAGAGGGGGAGGTCAGCCAGCTAGAGGTCGTCTGAGGGATGTAGTTTAGGGTGGTGGGGCCCAACCCCGGTGTTATGCTTTTCCTGTCAGGCCTGAGGTTGAGTCATCTGACGCTGTTATCACAGGTACTGTTTCAGTTTGCAGTAGAGATGCTTCAGTTCTCTTTGATTTGGGTTGTACTTACTCCTATATGTCATCCTATTTTTCTTCATATTTTGTTGTGCCTCGTGATTCTTTGAGTGCTCCTGTATATGTGTCCATCCCGGTGGGAGATGCTATTGTTGTAGATCGTGTTTATCGTTCGTGTGTAGTCACCATTGGGAGTCTTGAGACTCGTGTAGCTTTTCTACTTCTCGATATGGTCAATTTTGATGTCATTTTGGGTATGGATTGGCTTTCACCTTATCATGCTATATTAGATTGTCACACCAAGATGATGATCTTAGCCTTGCCGAGGTTTCCTCGACTAGAGTGGAGAGGGACTCCTGGCCATTCTACCAGCATGGTTATCTCTTATGTGAAGGTCGACATATGGCCGAGAAGGGGTGTCTAGCTTATTTGTCTTATGTTTGTGATTCTAGTACGGATTCATTCCATGGATTCAGTACCTGTTGTTCGTGAGTTTCCAGAAGTGTTTCCTGCAGACCTGCCGGGGATGCCACCCGACAGGGATAGTGATTTCTATATTGATTTGGCTCCGGGCACTCAGCCCATTTCCATTCCGCCATACCGTATGGCCCCTCCAGAGTTGAAAGAATTGAAGGAACAGTTGCAAGATTTGCTTGATAAGGGCTTCATTAGACCTAGTGGTGCACCTGTTTTGTTTGTGAAGAAGAAAGCTGGATCAATGAGAATGTGTATAGATTATCGACAGTTGAATAAAGTCACCATCAAGAACAAGTACACATTGCCGAGGATTGATGATTTATTTGATCAGCTTCAGGGTGCCAAGGTGATTTCGAAGATTGATTTGAGATCTGGCTGCCATCAGTTGAGGATTAGGGCAACCGATGTACCTAAGACAACTTTTCGGACTCGGTACGGACATTATGAGTTTATGGTGATGTCCTTTGGGTTGACAAATGCCCCAACAACATTTATGGATTTGATGAACCGAGTGTTTAAGCTTATTTGGATTCCTTTGTGATTGTGTTAATTAATGATATCTTGATCTACTTCCGCAGTGGAGAGGTGCATGAGCAGCATCTCCGTATTGCGCTTTAAACTCTGAGAGACAGTCAGTTATGTGCTAAGTTTTCAAAATATGAGTTTTGGTTGAGCTCAGTCGCTTTCTTGAGGCACGTTTTATTGGTGGAGGGCATTCAGGTAGATCCTAAGAAGATTGAGAAAGTTCAGAACTAGCTCAGACCCACTTCAGCTATGGAGATCAGGAGTTTCTTAGGTTTGGCGGGTTATTACCGTCGATGTTTGGAGGGGTTTTCATTTATAGAAGCCCCATTGACCAGGTTGACCCATAAGGGTGCCCCGTTCAGATGGTCAGACGAATGTGAGGCGAGCTTTCAGAAGCTCAAGACTACTTTGACTATAACACCGGTGTTGGTGTTGCCCACAGGTTCAGGATCTTATATGGTATATTGTGAAGCATCCCGTGTTGGGCTCGGTGCATTATTGATGCATGAGGGAAGGGTGATTACATATGCGTCGCGGTAGTTAAAGATTCATGAGAAGAATTACCCTGTCCATGACTTAGAGTTGGCAGCCATTGTTCATGCGTTGAATATTTGAAGGCACTATCTTTATGGTGTGTCGTGTGAGGTTTTCACGGATCATCGGAGTTTTCAGTACTTGTTCAAACAAAAAGAGCTCAGTTTGAGACAAATGAGGTGGTTAGAGATATTGAAAGATTATGATATCACCACATTATATCATCCCGGGAAGGTGAACGTGGTGGCCGATGCCTTAAGTAGGAAGTCAGTGAGTGTGGGCAGCCTTGCGTATATTCCCGTCGGTGAGAGATCGCTTGCATTAGATGTTCAGGCTTTGGCCAATCAGTTCGTGAGGTTGGATGTTTCTGAGCCCAGTCGTGTTCTAGCTTATACCGTCGCTCGGTCTTCGTTGTTTGCGCGCATTAGGGAGCGGCAGTATGATGACCCTCATTTGCTTGTCCTTAGGGACACAGTGTGGCACGGTGATGCCAAGCAGGTTACTATTAGAAATGACGAAGTTTTAAGGATTTAGGATCGTGTTTGTGTGCCTAATGTGGATGGATTTCGTGAGTTGATTCTAGAGGAGGCCTACAGTTCTCGGTATTCTATTCACCCGGGCGCCGCCAAGGTGTATCAGGACTTGCAGAAACATTATTGGCGGAGGAGGATGAAGAAGGATATAGTTGCCTATGTAGCTCGGTGTCTATATTGTCAGCAAGTAAAGTATGAGCATCAGAGACCTGATAGTTTGCTTCAGAAGATAGAGATTCCTGAGTGGAAGTGGGAGTGTATCACTATGGATTTCATTCTTGGACTCCCAGAGACTCAGAGGAAGTTCGACGCAGTTTGGGTCATTGTGGGCAGGTTGACTAAATCAGCGCACTTCATTCCTGTGGCAGTTACCTGTTCTTCGGAGTGGTTGGCAGAGATTTACATCCGCGAGATCGTCCTTCTTCACGGTGTGCCCGTGCCTATCATTTCTGATCGAGGTATGCAGTTCACCTTGCACTTTTGGAGAGCAATATAGCATGAGTTGGGCACGCGGGTTGAGTTGAGCACATCGTTTCATCCTCAGACGGACCGGCAGTCCAAGCGCACTATTTAGATATTGGAGGATATGCTCCACGCATGTGTTATAGACTTTGGAGGATTGTGGGATCAGTTATTGCCCCTTGCAGAGTTCGCCTACAATAACAGATACCAATCGAGCATACAGATGGATCCCTATGAGGCAGTATACGGTAGGCAGTTCCGGGCTTCAGTTGGGTGGTTCGAGCCGGGGGAGGCTCGGTTGTTGGGTACAAATCTAGTACAGGATGCTTTGGATAAGGTCAATATTATTTGGGATCAGCTTCGCACAACCTAGTCCAAGCAGAAGAGTTATGCCGACTGCAAAGTTCATGATGTTCCATTCATGGTCGGGGAGAGAGTGGTGCTTCGGGTATCACCCATGAAGGGTGTAATGTGGTTCGAAAAGAAGAGTAAGTTGAGCCCTAGGTATATCAGACCTTTTGAGATTCTGGAGAGAGTGGGAGAGGTGGCTTACAGGCTTGCGTTGCCACCGTGGTTATCAACAGTTCATCCAGTATTCCATATGTCCATGCTTTGGAAGTATCACGGCGATCCGTCCCATGTGTTAGACTTCAGCTCTGTCCAGTTGGACAAAGAATTGACTTACGAGGTGGAGACGGTGGCAATTCTAGCCCGGCAGGTTCGGCAATTGAGATCAAAGAGTTATCCTACAGTTCGAGTGCAATGGAGAGGTCAGCCCGTCGAGGCAGCTACTTGGGAGTCCGAGTCAGACATGCGGAGCAAATATCCATATATTTTCACCAGCCCAGGTACGTTTCTCTGTCCGTTATAGGACGAACGATTGTTTATGAGGTGGAGAATGTGATGACCCGATAGGTCATCTTATATTTTAGAACCTAATTCTACATTTTGAGGTCTCAAAAGTCTCATCTTAGCTTTCCCGATTTGCGTGCACCGTCCAGGTGTTCTTCCAGAAGGCTTATATGTTAAACACTGATAAAAATAAGAATTTTACTTTAAAAATTAATTTGAGTTGACTGCGGTCAACGGTTTGAGTAAACGGACCCAGATCCATGTGTTGGCGGTCCCGGTAGATCCGTATCGTAATTTGGGACCTGAGGGTATGCCCGGAATCGAATTCTGAGGTCCCTAGCTCGAGATATGGAATTTTGATGAAACATTAAAAGTTTTAAAGTTTAATGATTTTTAAGAATTTGCTGATGTTTGGTTTTGTTGATACCGGGTACGTATTTTGGTTCCGGAGGCCGGTACAGGTTCACTATTATATTTATGACTTGTCTATCGCATTTGTTGAGAGACGGAGTTGATTTGATGTGATTCAGACGTTCGGTTGTGAAAATAGAAGTTTTAAAGTTTTCTTGAAAATTGCATTTGATTTGGGGCCCGATTCATGATGCTAGGCGTTATTTTGGTGTTTTGGTCGTGCGAGCGAGTTCGTATGATATTTTAGGACTTGTGTGCATGTTTGGTTTGGAGCCCCGAGGGCTCGGGTGAGTTTCGGATAGGCTACGGGTGTTTTGAAACTTAGAAATCTGATTTTTCTGCAGTTTCAAGTGCCTTCTCGTTTCCATCTTCGCATTCACGAACGCACTCTCGCGAACGCGAAGTGTGAGCTGGGATGAGGGATGGTTTGTTCTATGCAAACGCGAGGCCATGTTTGCGAACGCGGAGCACTGGGGGTCTGTTATTCACCAACGCGACAGGAAACACATGAACGCGTAGAGTTATTGGAGGTGGGCTGGGGATCAGTGGGTTGTTCTACGTGAACGCGAGACAAGTCTCGCGAACGCGATGGGCTGGGGGGATAGACCATCACGAACGCGTGCAATCCTTCGCGAACGCGAAGGCCATTCGGGCTGCTGCACTTCGCGAATGCGGCAGGCCCTTCACGAACGCGAAGAAGGCCTGACGCCCAAATCTTAAAATAGAACCAAAACGGGATTTTACCCAGTTTTCATAAACTCTCCATTACAGCTCGGCCTAGGTTCGGTTTTGAAGGGAAAACTCAACATCAATTCATAGTTTTGTACCCTTTAACTCATGTTCTTCCATTTCTATCATCACCCTTTAAATTCTTAGCCCTAATCTTTGTTCTTTCATGGTAGAAAACTAGGGATTTAGAAAGAATTGGGGTTTTTTTGCAAATTGGAAATTTAGACCTCAATTTGGGGTCCGATTCAGAAACTAGTTGTATAATTGGGCTCGTGGGTGAACGGGTGAATGGATTTTGGGCCGAACATCGGGTTTTGATAGAGCGTGCCTGGGGTCATTTTTTGACTTTTGGGGAATCTAAATTTATGCATTGTAATTGATTTCTTTAGAAATATTTGATATTATTGAGTCGTTTGTGGATAGATACAAGTGGTTTGGAGGTGGATTCCAGAGGAAAAGTTGTAATTGAGCATTGAGTGGCTTGTGGAGCGAGGTAAGTGTTGTGTCTAACTTTGACTTGAGGGAATTAGGAACCCTCAGACTATTTGATGTGTGAAACTCATGTGACCGGCATATATGTGAGGTGATGAGTACTTATGCGCCGCCAATTTATCTGTTTTCACTGTTTTCCCATTTTCTCATATTATCTCTTTCCCTATCTTAATTGATATATGCTCCAATTGTTCCCATGCCTAATTGTTACTTGTTAGACATTATTTTCTCTTGTTCATGATATTGTTCTTTCCATAGTTCCATTATCTCTGATTATTTGCTTAAGCTGTTTTACCGGTACCTTTCTGTTGTATATTCTGAATTGGTTTTGCTGTGTAGTATTACCTATGTGAACTTTCATGGTGTACAAGATTCCTATTTGTTTCAGTTTGAGGTTTAAGTTTTGTGAAAGGATTTCTTGACTTAAATTTTGAAATTTCTGTACATATTGAGTATTTAATATTGATATGGTAGGATCGGGTTGCACGCCGCAACAGGAGGAATAAAGGTGATACATATTGAGGTAGAATAAGGGCGATTTGATTATGAACGGTATGAACGGGTTGCACGCCGCAATAGGTGTAATAAGGGTGGATTGTTTGGTGGAATAAGGGTGAACTATGATTGTATTTTTGTGATATAGTGGGATCGGGTTGCACGCCACAATACTTTTATATATTCACCGTCATTTATTTTGATAGTGAAATAAGGGTGGATTGTTTGGTAGAATAAGGGTAGCTTTTACTTTGATAATTTTTTGCAAAAGAAAAAGGTGTAGAAATATTTCTATCCTGGAGCGGAAATAAATAAATGAATAAAGGAATAGTATATGTGAGAGAATAAGACAGCGTTAGAAAATGATTCATTTTTATTGCATTTTAGAAAACTTAAAAAGATGTTGTGTGTTAATGAAATAAGATAAATGTCACGACGCAAAATCCAACTAGTCATGATGGAACCTAACCCAACCCGTTAGGTAACACAATTTAACAACAATCCAATTTAATGTGATTAACTGAGAAAATAAATGATAATATATCCGACTTTAATACACTCCCAAGGACTGATAGTACAAATCATGAGCTTCTAAGAATCAGAATTTACAAAGCTGCGGTGAAATAAAAATACATCATCTGTTGAAATATATATGAACAGATTAATAATTCTAGAGCTACCAAGAACAAGAGGCATCTTTGACTGGAACACTGGTGCATCTGTAGATCTAGCTCCCGTCGTACACAGCAACATCAACATCCAACATCTGCACGCAAGGTGAAGAAGTGTACTATGAGTACAACCGACCCCATGTACTCAATAAGTAACAAACCTAACCTTAGGTTGCAAGTAGCGATGAGTTGAGACAAGGGTCAGAGTCCCACTCCAATAACCAACAACACTTTATAACAGTATAATAAGGATGGTGCAAGAAATAACTCAGCTCGTTCACAGTTACGGAACAAAATAAGCATTCTTTTCAAGTATAACAGTAGATCCCAAATCTTTCACCGAAAACCCCCAAAGATATATATATGAGCTAGTTTGAAAACGGTGATTTTTCCCAAAAACCATTCAACAACAAATAAGATATTTCATTTTCAGCTAGCATAAGAAAAATACATCTCTATGCCTACATGTTAATATACATGTGAAATCATGAATGTCACCCAAAACGAAATCGGGTAGCATGAGGAAATGCATCTCTATGCATGTATTTCAAGTACGCATGTCAAATACTATGCATCTTAGTGATGAACTCACATACTCACACTCTCAAAGTACTCAATCACTTAGTACTGTACGGGGAAAGTCCAACATAAGTAAGATCCATCCCTCAATATAAATAGCAACCGACAGTCAGTCACTCAGTACGGTTTAGGGCAAATCCAGCCCAGGGAAGATCCATCTCAAATATAAATAAATAATCACTCAGTCACTCAGTACTATATAGGGAAAATCCATCCTAGGGAAGATTATTCCCAAATATAAATATTTAGGGAAAATCCAGCCCAGGCAGATCTAGCTCAAATAAAAATAACAACTGCACTCACTAGGGGTGTGCAGACTCCGGAGTGGCTCCTTCAGCCCAAGCGCTATAATAAGCCAAATCCAGGCATAAATCAATAAAATATGCTACAACATGCAGCCCGATCCCATAAATATCACTCACAGTCAGGCCCTCAGCCTCACTCAGTCATCAATCTCTCCAGTCTCTCGGGCTCACAATGTCATGAAACTAGCCCAAAATGATGATATGATGTATCAATAAATATCATCAGAGACTGAGATATGATATGTAATGAATGAATATGACTGAGTACATAACTGCAATTAAGCACATAACTCGACAGCAAGGAACGACCATTGTGGGTCCCAATCATACCAGCATATAGCCTAAACATAATTTCTAGCATACATTACAGCTCAAGTGCTCTAACACATAGAGTACAGTAGTTCAGATAAGATAGCTACAAAGTTTCCACAGAATCGACTAAATTACAACTCACACGGTGTACGCCCACACGCCCGTTACCTAACATGCACGCTACCTCAACATCAATCACATAACACGTAATTTGGGGCTTAATACCCTCAACACCAAATTTGGAAATGTTACTTACCTCGAACAAGACAAATCAATACCGAGCAAGCCAAGCGATGCTCCAAGAAACCATCCCGCACGTACCGACCTCCGAACGGTTCGAAACTAGCCAAAATCAACTCAAATACATCAAACAATGCCAAAGTAAACAAACCCAATCGATAAAGGTTGATTCTTTAATCAAAATCCCAAAATCATCCCAAAAGTAAAACTCGGGCCCGCATCTCGGAACTCGACAAAACTCATTAAATTGGATAACCCATTCAATTACGAGTCCAACCATACTAATCCCACTCAAATCCGACTCCGAATCGATTTTCAAAACTCGAAAATTCACTCTATAATATTTTAGACAAAACCCCCAATTTTCTATTTAAAATTCATAATCCAAATGCCAAAATCGAAGATAGATTCATGAAATATAACCAAAGTCGAGTATAGAACACTTACCCCAATCCCTGTGGTGAAACTTGCCTCCAAAATTGCCTCATTCCGAAGTCTATAGCTAAATATATGATAAAATGGCCAATCCCCGAACTTAAAGCATTATGCCCAGCGTTTCTGTATTTGCGGACAGTAGGTCGGACCTGCGACCTTCGCTTCTGCGGAGAAGGTCGCTCTTGCGATCTGGCCAACAATGGCCGCTTCTAAGATGCCCAGGTTCGCTCCTGCGATACCCTTTCTGTGCATGATGAACCGGATGTACGTGCCTTTCCAGCCAGCCTTTCCCCCAGGTCACTTCTGCGACTAGCTGCATGCTTCCGTGAGCACGCACTCGCGGTCCCTTATGCGCATGTGCGAAGCCACCAGTAGCCAAAAATTCCAGCAACATCAACAAGGCTCTAAACGATCTGAATCCCATCCGAAACTCATCGGAGCTACTTGGGACCCCGTCTGAATATACCAACAAGTTCCATGACATAACACAGACCTACTCGAGGCCTCAAATCACACATAACAACATCGAAACAACAAATCGCACCTCAAATCAAAAGTAATTAACTTAGAACTTTCAACTTCCAAAACTCGCGCCGAAACATATCCAACTAACTCGGAATGAACTCAAATTTTTCACACAATTCCAAAACGACATAATGAAGCTATTCCAATTCCCAGAACCAGAATCCGAGTCCGATTTTCACAAAGCCAACTCTCGGTCAAACTTATGAACTTTCAAATCTTTCAAATTTCTAATTTTCTCCAATTAGTACCGAATACTTCTAGAAATACCCAAATGCAAATCCGGGCATACTCCCGAGTTCAAAATCACTATCTAGACCTAACAGAACCATCAAACCTTCGTTGCAGGGTCAAATTCACAAAAATCAAACTTAATCAACTCTTCCAACTTAAAGCTTCAATCATGAAATACATTCTTCCAAATCGATTCTGAATTACCTGAAAACCAAAACCGACGATGCACATAAGTCATAATATATCATACAGAGATACTTATGCCCTCAAACTACCAAGCGAAGTGCAAATGCTTAGAACGACTGGTCAGGTCGTTACATCATCCCCTACTTAAACATACGTTCGTCCTCGAACGTGATAAGAGTCGTTCCAAAGCCATCAAATCATCATGTGACCTTACCACGCACATACCCGGGGGTGATCCCACATCACCCTATTCCATATAGGCCTAAGAATGCAACATAATTGAAGATCATTAATTCAAGCTTAGCTCATAAACCACATAATCCAATTCCCAACATCCAGAATGTCCTATAAGATGTTAATCTCTCATCTACTCACTGTATAAGTCTGAACAAGCTGTATCAAGCCATAACCATAACCCAAGAAAACAACACATGATATACCACATAACTCAAATACTCTTAGCAATAACTTCCTATCATAGTTGCTGTTCAAACAAACTCGGTACGGGTAATAAACCTCATATCAAACAAAACCTTGCTCTAAAACCTTCGTACACTGCCGATGATGAAATAAACACGCAAAAAATCATTACCACTCATCAGATCAACAAGTAATGGAGCTCCCTCTCCTTCGACGAGAGCTATAGCCAATTTTTAAGCCGATCAACGACATTAGCCTTTGAAATATACTGCAAACAAATCCGATAGCACCTATTCTAGGTCGGATGGCCTCATTTCATCACACAACCACTCTAGTTATATGCCAAATCAATACAACCTAAAACCATAACCCACACAATCCGTGCACCAATAAGCAACAACCCAAATGTACTCAATCATGAAAAATGATTCAAATGAGAGAACCATCCCGCATGTTCAACAAGTACCACCATAACCGCAATGCTACAAAACCATCTTACATAGTAGGACCAAGACACACGAATCTAACACAAAGGAACATATTCCGACATAACCCAGCTGTAATGCGCGACCCCATCCAGACGCGGGTCCATATGAAATACCTCAAGCCACCATGATCAAAATCAACAACTACACGCAATTAGACATTAAATACACGAAGTGTATGATCATAACCGCGGAGAAGCAAATAGCACGATATACCACAGTCCGGAGATAACATAACCAAGGCACAATCAACCATTCGACACCCCAATAACCATCTCGCTCAAATCCGTTACAAAACCCATACAGAACCGAACCATGTGTGCCTATAACCAACGGATCCCTACCTCTCGTAGCATAGAAGGGTAACTCATAGAACATCTCAGAACACAAATAATATCAACTCTAACTGAATGGCACATCCTTCAACAACAGCAATACGGGGTCAACCAATCTGATCCGGTGTAGAATACACATCCTCATTGGGCCTGCCAATGGACCCCAAATCCACTTTCGTCACCCACAAATAGATACATAACCCTTCAAAAGTCCACAATGAATGATCCATAACACATACTATCATTTGGCTAGCTTCAGCCACATCTTCACATTCCATAACCATGAAATAATTTGTTTCTGAGAATTCATGGTCTCCAAGTCTATAGAACACATAAATCACCATATCCGATCCCAACTCTATCGCCCGAATGTTTAACACTTCTCTCATATACGATCATCCCATAAGAAATACTTCAAAAATTCTTTCATGCCATATAGCAAATTTTGAATATCAGGAGTCAATTAACCAGGCGAGTACCGCAATGCCTATGAAGCATCCGTAAGTCAACATACAGTGCGCCTTCTAAAATGCGCACCCTTCTCAAGAATTACCAAGTAATTATAACATCCATCTAAATATCTGAAACTATCCATGTTGTCCAAGAATTTATGACCATCCCTTCAGAACTAAACTGTGACCTTGCACACGCAAATCTCAATCCCACACAACACATCGCATCTGTCATACCATCATATGAAAAGTACGAGAATCTAATAATCAACTCTAAATTACAAGCAAACTGCATTCTTAATTAGCCATGAACCTTCCATTTGATCTTATCTAAGAGAAAATCACAACACGCAACATGTTTCGCACACTAGCAGGACATATACACCTTGAACCGTGGTAGAAACCATTGAGAATACTTTGAAATCCATTTGCACATAACCCAACTATCAGAACCTAATCTCTCGAACTCAACCAAGCCACACAGGTCGCCAAAAATCAAGAGTATTGTCGTTGAGCACCTATAGAGACTCACCACTTTATAAGTACCCAAAAACCCGATCATATCTATTACCTTGCTAATCCAACCTACTACCAAGCTGTACTATTTCTCGGAGTTCCTTCCGAATTATCCTCGAGTTTCCACTCCTCCTCGCCATAATACCATGGTCCTTAACTAGAACTCACCCATGAGATCCTAGAATCAAACCACACTGCCCTAAGGCCCATAAGCCGCTGTATTCCTTTTCAAGTACCCCAAAAGCACCACAATCGAGACACCCACTCCGAAGAGTCCTTATGTGAACCTAAAACTATTTTCTTTACCTTCTTGATAATGAAATGTAGAACCCATAGTGATATAGAAATATCGCAAGTCCCGACACCATCAATCGCAAATCTCGGAGTCTATCCATATACAAATCCGTAAAAACTCTTAATTGCTATATATATAAATCTTTAATCCATTAGATCCTTCTCGAGAGACATCCATTCGATCCAATCACAATTATGTCGCCCAAATAGGCTAAACGACATGTGCCCCACTAGCACAACAACACCCAAAAAGTAATCCACACCTTTAAGAAATCGAGCAATTTCCTACTTCACGCGCACTACATCCTTCACGAATAACAACTCAATCATCCCATGATTCCCATTTACTCATAAAGTGTAACATAACCCATATCTACAAATTTCTTTACTCGATCTCAACCTCTGCAAGTCATAACTGATCCACAAGTATGTCCCACGTCAAAACCAATACAACACGTAACCATGCAATCAAATAGTCGATAGAAGATTCCCCCACTTGGCTCGAAGCCATAGATCAAAATATTCGATAAGTCACAATGTCCATACTCTATTACTAATGTAATCTCGCACCAAAATTCAACTCAATCCTTCATAAGATAATGTAACACAAACCATCTAAAACCTCAAATCATCTACAAATCTCGCATCCATCCTCGTGATGGTCAGCTCAACTATTACAATCGATCTAAACTCAAATCGCACAACTATAACCCATTGGTAGAAAAGAAAGCCTCCACACAACATCAAAAGGATCACACATCCGTAGATTACCCCGCAGGTTATAATCCACCTGCTTACCTTCAAACTGACATCTCTCTATACCCTTTCACAGTTAGAACTACTACGCAATCACTTAATCTTCCTGAGACTGAACTCATCAACAAGACATAAAGATCTACTTTGTTCCACAAATGAGATAACATGAATGAATCCCTAAAAACACCTTCATAACTCAATCCTGTATGAAACATCCACAGAAATCGAGCATCCAATAGTCCTTCTCACATCTCAAGCAAACTCTTCCTGTCAAATTCAACCCATCTGTACATATCTCGCAGTCACATGATACATATCATATAGCCATCCAACCCCTTATCCATGGGATCCACAAGCCGTCTATGAACAGTTGATACCGAGCGCTCACATATGCATACAAATGCTTGGGAGGAAATTCAAGGAGCTACGCTTCAAGCTGAATCAATACTGCATGATAAGGAAGGAAAGCGGGGAAGTTTATCCTAAATTCCATGTATCCTCTCGAAGATAGGTATGGGCGTCATCATGCTGATCCGCAAGACTCTACTAGACACTTGCTCATGACTTGTAAAACCTATGAACCTAGAGCTCTGATACCAACTTGTCACGACCCAAAATCCAACTAGTCGTGATGGAACCTAACCCAACCCGTTAGGTAAGCCAATTTAACAACAATCCAATTTAATCTGATTAACTGAGAAAATAAATGATAATATATCCGACTTTAATATACTCCCAAGGACTGATAGTACAAATCGTGAGCTTCTAAGAATCAGAATTTACAAATCTGGCGTGAAATAAAAATATATCATCTGTTGAAATATATATGAACCGATTAATAATTCTTGAGCTACCAAGAACAAGAGGCAACTATGACTGGAACACAAGTACATCTTCAGATCCAGCTTCCGGCGTACACAACAACATTAACATCCAACATCTGCATGCAAGGTACAGAAGTGTAGTATGAGCACAACCGACCCCATGTAATCAATAAGTAACAAACCTAACCTTAGGTTGAAAGTAGTGACTAGCTGAGACAAAGGTCAGAGTCCCACTACAATAACCAGCAATAGTTTATAACAATATAATAAGGATGGCACAAACAATAACTCAACTTTTTCACAGTTACGGAAAAAATAGGCATGCTTTTCAAGAATAACAACAAATCCCAAATCTTTCACCGAAAACTCCCAAAGATATATATGAGCAAGTTTGAAAACAATGCTTTTCCCCAAAAACCTTTCAACAGCAAATAAGATATTTCATTTCAGATAGCATGATGAAAATACATCTCTATGCCTACATGTCAATATACAAGTGAAATCATGAATGTCACCAAAACAAAAACCGGGGAGCAGGAGGAAATGCATCTTTATGCATGTATTTCAAGTACGCATGTAAAATGCTATGCATCTCAATTCTCAGTGATAAACTAATGTACTCACACTCTCGGAGTACTCAATCACTCAGTGCTTTACAGGGTAGGTCCAGCCCAGGGACGATCCATCCCTCATTATAAATAGCAAGTGACAGTCAGTCACTCAGTACGGTTTAGGGCAAATTCAGCCTAGGGAAGATCCATCCCAAATATAAATAAATAATCACTCAATCACTCAGTACTGTATAAGGAAACTCTAGCCCAGAGAAGATCCATCCCAAATATAAATGTTTAGCGTAAATCCATCCCAGGCAGATCTAGCCCAAATATAAATAGCAACTATGCTCACTGGGGGTGTGAAGACTGCGGAGGGGCACCTTCAGTCTAA
The DNA here is from genome assembly GCA_000715115.1 of Nicotiana otophora. NCBI lineage: Eukaryota > Viridiplantae > Streptophyta > Magnoliopsida > Solanales > Solanaceae > Nicotiana > Nicotiana otophora. Next base: position 51,988 of record AWOL01S0000345.1, on the reverse strand, counting down.
ACGCTATAATAAGCCAAATCTAGGCATACATCAATAAAACATGCTACGACGTGCAGCCCGATCCCATAAATATCACTCACAATCAGGCCCTCGGCCTCACTCAGTCATCAATTTCTCCAGTCTCTCGGGCTCACAATGTCATGAAACAAGCCCAAAATGATGATATGATTTATCAATAAATATCAACAGAGACTAAGATATGATATGCAATTGTGATGACCCGATAGGTCATCTTATATTTTAGAACCTAATTCTGCATTTTGAGGTCTCAAAAGTCTCATCTTAGCCTTCCTCGATTTGCATGTGCAGTCTGGGTGTTCTTCCGGAAGGCTTATATGTTAAAAACGGATAAAAAAAGTTTTTTCCTTAATAATTAATTTTAGTTGACTTCGGTCAACATTTTGAGTAAACGAACCCGAATTTGTGTGTTGGCGGCCCTAGAAGGTTCGTACCATAATTTAGGACCTGGGCGTATGCACAGAATCGAATTCTGAGGTCCCTAGCTCGAGATATGAAATTTTGATGAAAAATTAAAAGTTTGAATGTTTAATAATTTTTAAGAATTTTCTGATGTTTGGTTTTGTTGATACCGGGTCCATATTTTGCTTTCGGAGCCATGTACAAGTCCACTATAATATGACTTGTCTGTCAAATTTGGTGAGAAACAGAGTTGATTTGACGTGATTCGGAGTTCAGTTGTGAAAATAGAAGTTTTAAAGTTTTCTTGAAAATTTCATTTGATTTGGGGTTTGATTCATGATTCTAGGCATTATTTTGGTGTTTTGGTTACGCGAGCGAGTTCATATGATGTTTTAGGACTTGTGTGCATGTTTGGTTTAGAGCCCCGAGGGCTCGGGTGAGTTTCGGATAGACTGTGGGTGTTTTGAAACTTAGTAATTTGGTTTTGCTGCAGTTTCAGGTGCCTTCTGGTTTCCATTTTCGCATTCGCGAACACACTCTCGCGAACACAAAGTGTGAGCTGGGATTGGGGATGATTTATTGTATGCGAACGCGAGGCCATGGTCGCGAACGCGGAGCAGTGGGGGTCTACTGTTTACGAACGTGACAGGCAACACGCGAATGCGTAGAGTTATTGGAGGTGGGCTGGGGATGAGTGGGTTATTCTACGCGAACGCGAGACCAGTCTCTCAAACTCAATGGATAAGGGGGGATAGACCGTCCTGAACGCATGCAATCCTTCGTGAACGCGAAATCCATTCGGGCTGCTGCACTTCGCGAACGCGGTAGGCCCTTAGCGAACACGAAGAAGGCCTGATGCCCAAACCTTAAAATAGAACCAATTCTTTAGCAATTATATAATTGGGGTCCGATTCCGAAACTAATTGTATAATCGGGCTCGGGGATGAACATGTGAATGGATTTTGGTCCGAACATCAGGTTTTGACAGATCGGGCATGGGGTCATTATTTTGAATTTTTGGGGGAAAGTTTGGGGAATCTAAATTATGTATTGTAATTGATTTCTTTAGCAATATTTGATATTATTGAGTCGTTTGTGGATAGATATAAGTGGTTTGGAGGTGGATTCTATAGGAAAAACTGTAATGGAGCATTGAGTGGCTTTTGGAGCGAGGTAAGTGTTGTGTCTAACTTTGACTTGAGGGAATTAGGAACCCTCGGACTATTTGCTATGTGAAACTCTTGTGATCGGCGTAGATGTGAGGTGACGAGTACTTATGTGCCGCCAATTTATCTGTTTTTCCCTGTTTTCCCATTTTCTCATATTATCTCTTTCCCTCTCTTAATTGTTACATGCTCCAATTGTGTTCCCATGCCTAATTGCTACTTGTTAGACATTGTTTTCTCTTGTTCATGACATTGTTCTTTGCATAGTTCCATTATCTCCTATATTAAATTTTAACAGTACCTTTCTGCTGTATATTCTGAATTGGTCTCGCTGTGTAGTGTTACCTATGTGAACTTTCATGGTGTACAAGATTCCTATTTGTTTCAGTTTGAGGTTTATGTTTTGTGAAAGGATTCAGTGACTTAAATTGTGAAATTTCTGTACATATTGAGTAATTAATATTAATATGGTAGGATCGGTTTGAACGCCGCAACAGGAGGAATAAGGGTGATATATATTGAGGTGGAATAAGGGTGATTTGATACTGAACGGTGGGAATGGGTTGCACGCCGCAACATGTGTAATAAGTATGGATTGTTTAGTGGAATAAAGGTGAACTATGATTGTATTATTGCGATATGGTGGGAGCTGGTTGCACACCGCAACACTTTTATTTATATTCATTGTAATTTATGGTATTATGAGGAAATAAGGGAGGAATATGAGATGTACAGCGGGATCGGGTTGCACGCCGCAACAACCTATGTGTTATGTTTTCCCTGAACTGTGTTAACCTTATGGTATTATCTTTTGCACTTAGGGATTGGTAATTTCTGAACACTGTTGATATATCTCCGGGAGTTGACGTATTTCTTATAATTTACTGTTTTCTTCTATTCTGTATTTCATATCCTGCTTCTATCATATATACTGCATACAGATAGTAGTGTAAGTGACCCGCCTTAGCCTCATCACTACTTCGTTGAGGTTAGGCTTGGCACTTACCAGTACATAAGGTCGGTTGTACTGATATTGCACTCTGCACTTCCTGTGCAGATTTTGGTGCTGGTCCGAGCTGATCGTGAGGTTGGATGCAAGATTCGTCTGATAGGAGACCCAAGGTAGATCTGCCAGCGTCAGCAGACCCTAGCATCCCCTTCTAGACATTACACTTTACTATTTCTTTCATTTCAGAAACAGTTGTATCTCTTTCAGACCTTTACTTGTAGTAAAATCTTAGAATTTCGTGAATTGTGACTCCAGATATGGGTAGTAGTATGTATATATTGAGGTTGTTATCAATTTTCGCACTCAGTTTTAACTCGTTATAGCTTATTTGTTGTTAACTACTAAAATGTGAAATAATTGGCTAAATGATTCTCTAACATTGGCTTGCCTAGCAAGTGAAATATTAGGCGCTATCACGGTCCCGACGGTGGGAATTTTGGGTCGTGACATGTTGCTATTAGAGCACTAGGTTGCCTAGGTCTCACAATTCACGAGTTGGCTTAGAAGAGTCCGGAGGATCGGTACGGAGACGTCTGTGCTTATCTTCCAGAAGCTATGAAGCTTAGGAAAGAATTTCACTTCTATTCTTCTCTGTCATGCGATTTTGTTTTCTTAATACTGATTGAACTTTGCTACTCTTATTCTCTTACAGATGGCAAGAACACGTACCGCTTCTACAGTTGAGCAGTAGCTAGAGCCCCCAGTGGAAGCTCCTACGAGGGGTAGAGGCCGAGGCAGGGGCAGGGTTCCCAGAGCCCGAGAAGTAGCCCCAGTCGTGGAGCCTCAGGTAGAGTTTGACGAGGAGCTTCCAACCCAGACTATTCCTGCTGGGCCAGCTCAGGTTCCGGAGGGGTTTATTTCTACCCTAGTGCTTCAGGACGCTTTGGTCCATTTGGTGGGCCTTATGGAGAGTGTGTACCATACTGGCGCATTTCCCATGGCACCAGCCGTATCTTAGGTGGGAGGAGGAGCCCAGACTCCTACTACTCACACTCTGGAGCAGATGGCTCCCTAGGACCCGACTCCAGCAGCTTTTCAAGTCGGAGTAGCTTAGCCGGTTGTTGCGGCACAGACCAGTGATGGGTCAACTATGTCTTCTAAGGCTTTGTGGAGATTGGACAGGTTTAGCAAGCTCTTTCCAGTTCACTTTAGTGGTGCACCTTTAGAGGATCCCCAAGAGTATCTTGATTGCTTTCATTAGGTGATACGGAACATGGGTGTAGTGGAGACCAATGGGGTTGATTTTGTTGCATTTCAGATGGCCGATTCCGCCAAGAAATGGTGGAGAGATTATTTGTTGGCCAGAACAGCTGGGTCGCCTGGTCATACTTGGGACCAATTCTCTCAGCTCTTCCTAGAGAAGTTCCTGCCTATCACACTGAGAGAGGTTCACCGTCGTCAGTTCAAGCGTCTCCATTAGGGCAGTATGACTGTTACTCAGTATGAGAATCGTTTCTTGGATTTGGCCCGTCATGCTCTTCTTCTTCTTCCTACCGAGAGAGAGGGTGAGGAAGTTTATTGTCAGACTTGCTTAGCCTATTAGAATGCAAATGGATAAGGAGACTGGGAGTGAGATTTCTTTTCAGGCGGCTGCCAATGTTGCCAGGCGAGTCGAGATGATTCTTGTACAGGGAGGTCAGGGGTCTGACAAAAGACCTCGTCATTCCGGTGAGTTCAGCGGTGCCTCACCTAGATGCAGGGGTACTTTTGGTAGGGGCCATCTGCCTAGGCCATTTCTTTCAGCGCTTCAGGCATCCCACATTGCTTCAGGGAGTCGTGGTCCTTACGTTCCTCATTCCGGGCAGCCAGCCTATAGTGCACCATCAGCTCCTATCAGTGCACCTCCTTTTTTAGAGTTACTACTGTGGTCATTGGGCTCGTCCGGGTCAGTCTCAGTTTCCATCGCCATAGTACCAGGATGGATGTTTCGAGTGTAGTGGTTATTGGCATATCAGGAGGACTTGTCCGAGATTATTGGGCATCCCGCAACAGCATCAGGGTTCTGGTGCCATGGTTATGGCACCAGTTGCTGCACCACCTGCTCAGCCAGCCAGAGGCAGGGGTCAGGTAGCCATAGGTAGAGGCCATACTATTAGAGGTGGAGGTCAGGCCGTTAGAGGGGGAGGTCAGTCAGCTAGAGGTCGTCTCAAAGACGTAGTACAGGGTGGTGGGGCCCAACCCCGGTGTTATGCTTTTCCAGTCAGCCCTGAGGTTGAGTCATTTGATGCTGTTATCACAGGTACTGTTTTCGTTTGCAGTAGAGATGCTTCAGTTCTCTTTGATTTGGGTTGTACTTACTCCTATATGTCATCCTATTTTTCTTCATATTTTGTTGTGCCTCGTGATTGTTTGAGTGCTCCTGTATATGTGTCCATCCCGGTGGGAGATGCTATTGTTGTAGATCGTGTTTATCGTTCGTGTGTAGCCACCATTGGGAGTCTTGAGACTCGTGTAGATTTTCTACTTCTCGATATGGTTAATTTTGATGTCATTTTGGGTATGGATTGTCTTTCACCTTATCATGCTATATTAGATTGTCGCACCAAGACAGTGACCTTAGCCTTGTCAAGGTTTCCTCGACTAGAGTGGAGAGGGACTCCTGGCCATTCTACCAGTAGGGTTATCTCTTATTTGACGGGTCGACATATAGATGAGAAGGGGTGTCTAGCTTATTTGTCTTATGTTCGCAATTCTAGTACAGAGGTTCATTCCATGGATTCAGTACCTGTTGTTCGTGAGTTTCCAGAGGTGTTTTCTGCAGACCTGCCGGGGATGCCACCCGACAGGGATATTGATTTCTTTATTGATTTGGCTCCGGACACTCAGCCCATTTCCTTTCCGCCATACCGTATGGCCCCGCCAGATTTGAAAGAATTGAAGGAACAGTTGCAAGATTTGCTTGATAAGGGCTTCATTAGACCTAGTGTCTCGCCCTGGGGTGCACTTGTGTTGTTTGTGAAGAAGAAAGCTGGATCAATGAGAATGTGTATAGATTATCGGCAGTTGAACAAAGTCACCATCAAGAACAAATATCCAATGCCGAGGATTGATGATTTATTTGATCAGCTTCAGGGTGCCAAGGTGTTTTCGAAGATTGATTTGAGATTTGGCTGCCATCAGTTGAGGATTAGGGCAACCGATGTCCCTAAGACAACGTTTCGGACTCGGTACGGACATTATGAGTTTATGGTGATGTCCTTTGGGTTGACAAATGCCCCAACAATATTTATGGATTTGATGAACCGAGTGTTCAAGCCTTATTTGGATTCCTTTGTGATCGTGTTTATTGATGATATCTTGATCTACTTCCGCAGTTGAGAGGAGCATGAGCAGCATCTCCGTATTGTACTTTAAACTCTGAGAGACAGTCAGTTATATGCTAAGTTTTCAAAATGCGAGTTTGATTGAGCTCAGTCACTTTCTTGGGGCACGTTGTATCGGCGGAGGGTATTCAGGTGGATCCTAAGAAGATTGAGGCAGTTCAGAACTAGCTCAGACCCACTTCAGCTACAGATTTTAGGAGTTTCTTGGGTTTGGGGGTTATTACCGTCGATTTGTGGAGGGGTTTTCATCTATAGAAGCCCCATTGACCAGGTTGACCCATAAGGGTGCCCCGTTTAGATGGCCAGATGAATGTGAGGCGAGCTTTCAGAAGCTCAAGACTACGTTGACTACAACGCCGGTGTTGGTGTTGCCCATAGGTTCAGGATCTTATACGGTATATTTGGAAGCATCCCGTGTTTGGCTCGGTGCAGTATTGATGCATGAGGGAAGGGTGATTGCATATGCATCAAGGAAGTTGAAGGTTCACGAGAAGAATTACGCTGTCCATGACTTAGAGTTGGAAGCCATTGTTCATGTGTTGAATATTTAAAGGCACTATGTTTACGGCGTGTTGTGTGAGGTTTTCACGGATCATCGGAGTTTTCAGTTCTTGTTCAAACAAAAGGAGCTCAATTTGAGACTGATGAGGTGGTTAGAGCTATTGAAAGTTATGATATCACCATCTTGTATCATCCCGGAAAGGCCAACGTGGTGGCCGATGCCTTAAGTAGGAATTCAGTGAGTATGGGCAACCTTGCGTATATTCCTGTCGGTGAGAGACCGCTGGCATTTGATGTTCACTCTTTGTCCAATCAGTTCGTGAGGTTGGATGTTTCTGAGCCCAGTCGTGTTCTAGCTTGTACTGTCGCTCGGTCTTCGTTGTTTGCGCGCATCAGGGAGTGGCTGTATGATGACCCTCATTTGCTTGTCCTTAGGGACACGGTGTGGCACGGTGATGCCAAGCAGGTTACTATTAGAGATGACAGAGTTTTAAGGATTCAGGATCGTGTTTGTGTGCCTAATGTGGATGGACTTCATTAATTGATTCTAGAGGAGGCCTACAGTTCCCGGTATTCTATTCACCCGGGCACCGCCAAGATGTATCAGGACTTGCGGCAACATTATTGGCGGAGGAGGATGAAGAAGGATATAGTTTCCTATGTAGCTCGGTGTCTAAATTGTCAGCAAGTGAAGTATGAGCATCAGAGACCTGATGGTTTGCTTCAGATGATAGAGATTCATGAGTGGAGTGGGAGTGTATCACTATGGATTTCATTGTTGGACTCCCACGGACTCAGAGGAAGTTCGACACAGTTTGGGTCATTGTGGGCAGGCTGACTAAATCAGCGCACTTCATTCCTATGGCAGTTACCTAGTCTTCGGAGCGATTGGCAGAGATTTACATCCGCAAGATCGTCCTTCTTCACGGTGTGCCCGTGTCTATCATTTCTGATCGAGGTACGCAGTTCACCTTTCACCTTTGGAGAGCAGTATAGCTTGAGTTGGGCACGCGGGTTGAGTTGAGCATATCCTTTCATCCTCAGATGGACGGGCAGTATAAGCGTACTATTCAGATATTGGAGGATATGCTCCGCGCATGTGTTATAGTATTTAGAGGATTGTGGGATCAGTTATTGCCCTTGCAGAGTTTGCCTAGAACAACAGATACCAGTCGAGCATACAGATGGATCCCAATGAGGCATTATCCGGTAGGCGGTTCCGGTCTCTAGTTGGGTGGTTCGAGCCGGGGGAGGCTCAGTTGTTGGGTACAGATCTAGTACAGGATGCTTTGGATAAGGACAAGATTATTCGAGATTGGCTTCGCGTAGCCCAGTCCAAGCAGAAGAGTTATGCCGACCGCAAAGTTAATGGTGTTCCATTCATGGTTGGGGAGCGAGTTTTGCTTCGGGTATCACCCATGAAGGGTGTAATGAGGTTCGAAAAGAAGAGTAAGTTGAGCCCTAGGTATATCAGACCTTTTTAGATTCTGGAGAGAGTGGGAGAGGTGGCTTACAGGCTTGGGTTGCCATCAGGGTTATCAGCGGTTCATCCAGTATTTCATATGTTTATGCTTTGGAAGTATCACAGCGATCCGTCCCATGTGTTACACTTCAGCTCTATCCAGTTGGACAAAGAGTTGACTTACGAGGAGGAGACAGTGGCAATTCTAGCCCGACAGGTTCGCTAGTTGTGATTAAAGAGTTATCCTACAGTTCGAGTGCAATGGAGAGGTCAGCCTGTCGAGGCAGCTACTTGGGAGACCAAGCCGGACATGCGGAGCAGATATCCACATATTTTCACCAGCCCAGGTAATTTTCTCTGTCTGTTCGAGGACGAACGATTGTTTATGAGGTGGACAATGTGATGACCGATAGGTCATCTTATATTTTAGAACCTAATTCTGCATTTTGAGGTCTCAAAAGCCTCATCTTAGCCTTTCTCAATTTGCATGCACAGTCCAGGTGTTCTTCTGAAAATCTTATATGTTAAACATTGATAAAAATAAGAATTTTTCCTTAACAATTAATTTGAGTTGACTTCGGTCAACGTTTTGAGTAAACGGACCCGGATCCATGTGTTGACGGTCCCGGTAGGTCCGTATCGTAATTTGAGACCTGGGCGTATGCCCGGAATCGAATTCCGAGGTCCCTAGCTCGAGATATGGAATTTTTATGAAACATTAAAAGTTTTAAGGTTTAATGATTTTTAAGAATTTGCTGATGTTTGGTTTTGTTGATGTCGGGTACGTATTTTGGTTCTAGAGCCCGGTACAAGTCCACTATAATATTTATGACTTGTCTGTCGAATTTGTTGAGAAATGGAGTTGATTTGACGTGATTCAGACGTTCGGTTGTGAAAATATAAGTTTTAAAGTTTTCTTGAAAATTTCATTTGATTTGGGGTCCGATTCATGCTTCTAGGCGTTATTTTGGTGTTTTGATTGCGCGAGTGAGTTTGTATGATATTTTAGGACTTGTGTGCCTGTTTGGTTTGGAGCCCCGAGGGCTCGGGTGAGTTTCGGATAGGCTACGGATGTTTTGAAACTTAGAAATCTGATTTTTCTGCAGTTTTAAGTGCCTTCTGGTTTCCATCTTCGTATTCGCGAATGCACTCTCGTGAAAGCGAAGTGTGAGCTAGGATGGGGGATGGTTTGTTCTATGCGAACGTGAGGCCATGGTCGCGAATGGGGAGAACTGGGGCATCTGTTGTTCACGAACGCGACAGGAAACACGCGAACACGTAGAGTTATTGGAGGTGGGCTGGGGATCAGTGGGTTATTCTACATGAACGCGAGACAAGTCTCGCGAACGCGATGGCCAGGGGGGATAGACAATCACGAACGCGTGCAATCCTTAGCGAATGCGAAGGCCATTCGGGCTGCTGCACTTCGCGAACGCGGCAGGCCCTTCGCGAACGCGAAGAAGGCCTGACGCCCAAACCTTAAAATAGAACCAAAATGGGATTTTACCCATTTTTCATAAACTCTCCATTAGAGCTCGGCCTAGGTGCTATTTTGAAGGGAAAACTCGACATTAATTCATAGGTTTGTACCCTTTAACTCATGTTCTTCCATTTCTATCATCACCCTTTAAATTCCTAGCCCTAATCTTTGTTCTTTCATGGTAGAAAACTAGGGATTTAGAAAGAATTGGGGTTTTGTGCAAATTGGGGATTTAGACCTCAATTTGGGGTCCGATTCTGAAACTAATTGTATAATTGGGCTCGGGGGTGAACAGGTGAATGGATTTTGGTCCGAACATCGGGTTTTGACCAAGCGGGACTGGGGTCATTTTTTGACTTTTGGGGGGAAAGTTTGGGGAACCTAAATTTATGCATTGTAATTGATTTCTTTAGAAATATTTGATATTATTGATTCGTTTGTGGATAGATACAAGTGGTTTGGAGGTGGATTCTAGAGGAAAAGTTGGAATTGAGCACTCAGTGGCTTGTGGAGTGAGGTAAGTGATGTGTTTAACTTTGACTTGAGGGAATTAGGAACCCTCGGACTATTTGCTATGTGAAACTCATGTGACCGGCGTATATGTGAGGTGATGAGTACTTATGCGCCGTCAATTTATCTGTTTTCACTGTTTTCCCATTTTCTCATATTATCTCTTTCCCTGTCTTAATTGTTACATGTTCCAATTGTTCCCATGCCTAATTGTTACTTGTTAGACATTATTTTCTCTTGTTCATGATATTGTTCTTTCCCTAGTTCCATTATCTCCTGTTATTTGCTTAAGCTGTTTTACCGGTACCTTTCTGTTGTATATTCTGAATTGGTTTCGCTGTGTAGTATTACCTATGTGAACTTTCATGGTGTACAAGATTCCTATTTGTTTCAGTTTAAAGTTTAAGTTTCGTGAAAGGATTTTGTGACTTAAATTCTGAAATTTCTGTACATATTTTGTATTTAACATTGATATAGTGGGATCGGTTTGCACGCCGCAACAGGAGGAATAAAGGTGATATATATTGAGGTGGAATAAGGGCGATTTGATTCTGAACGGTATGAACGGGTTGCACGCCGCAATAGGTGTAATAAGGGTGGATTGTTTGGTGGAATAACGGTGAACTATGATTGTATTATTGTGATATGGTGGGATCGGGTTGCACGCCACAATACTTTTATATATTCACTGTCATTTATGCTATTATGAGGAAATAAGGGAGGGATATAAGATGTACAGTGGGATCGGGTTGCGCGCCACAACAACCTATGTGTTATATTTTCTCTAAAATGTGTTAGCCTTATGGTATTCTGTTTTGCACTTAAGGATTGGTAATTTCTGAACACTGTTTGATATTTCTCCGGGAGTTGACGTATTTCTTGCAATTTACTGTTGTCTTCTATTCTGCATTTCCTATCCTGCTTTTATCATATATACTCCATACAGATTGTAGTGTGAGTGACCCGCCTTAGCCTCGTCACTACTTCGTCGAGGTTAGGCTCGGCACTTACCAGTACATGAGGTCGGTTGTACTGATACTATACTCTGCACTTCCTGTGCAGATTTTGGTGCTGGTCCGAGCTGATCGCGAGGTTGGCTACAGGATTCGTTTGATAGGAGACCCAAGGTAGATCTACCGGCGTCCGCAGACCCTGGGTCCCCTTCTATACATTACACTTTACTGTTTCTTTCGTTTCGAAAACAGTTGTATCTCTTTTAGATCTTTACTTGTAGAAAAATCTTAGAAGTTCGTGAATTGTGACTCCAGATCCGGGTAGTAGTATGTATATATTGAGGCTGTTATAAATTTCTGCACTTATGTTTAACTCATTATAGCTTATTTGTTGTTAACTACTGAAATGTGAAAGAATTGGATTAATGATTCTCTAACGTTTGCTTGCCTAGCAAGTGAAATGTTAGGCGCCATCACTGTCACGACAGTGGGAATTCTAGGTCGTGACAGTAATGAATGTATATGATTGAGTACATAACTGCAATTAAGCACATAACTCGACAGCAAGGAATGACTACTGTGGGTCCCAATCGTACCAGCATATAGCCTAAACACGATTTCTAACATAAATTACAGCTCAAGCGGTCTAACACATAAAGTACAGTAAAAATGTTCTGATAAGATAGCTACACAGTTTCCACGGAATCAACTAAATTACAACTCACACGGTGCATGCCACACGCCTGTCACCTAGAATGCAGCCACCTCAATATCAATCATATAACACGTAATTCGAGGTTTAATATCCTCAGTATCATGTTTAGAAGTGTTACTTACCTCGAACAAGCCAAATCCAATACCGAGCAAGCCAAGCGATGCTCTACAAAAATCATACCGTGCGTACCGACCACCGAACGACTCGAAACTAGCCAAAAGCAACTCAAATACATCAAACATTGCCAAAGGAAACAAACCCAATCGATAAAGGTCGGATCTTTAATCAAAAGCCCCAAATCATCCCAAAAGTCAAACTCGGGCCCGCACCTCGGAACCCGACAAAACTCATAAAATACGATAATCCATTCAATTACGAGTTCAACCATACTAGTCCCACTCAAATCCGACTCTGAATCGATGTTCAAATCTTGAAAATTCACTTTATGAAATT
>AWOL01S0000345.1:0-32949 GCA_000715115.1 Nicotiana otophora | reverse complement strand
TTTATATATATATATATATATTGGAGGATCGGGTTGCACGTCGCAACAGAGTTATTAAAAAGTCAATATTGGAGGATCAGGTTGCATGCCGCAACAGACTTATTAAAAAGTCAATATTGGAGGAATGGGTTGCACGCCGTAACTGACTTATTAAAAAGTCAATATTAGGGGATCAGATTGCACACCACAACAGACTTATTTAAAAGTCTATATATATACTTGATTGAAATAAATACATGACAGACTGGATTAAAAGGAATATATTGGGAGAGTGGGTTGCACGCTGCAACAGAATTGAATATGTATATATTGTGAGAGCGGGTTGCACGCTGCAACAGAATTGGTTGAAATAATAATGGAGTATGACTGCTAAGTTGTCTTCAATTATTATAAATGAGTTACCTGGTTTATTTTTATTATTTGTTGTTGTTATCAATATTACGTATAGGTTAATGTAAGTGAACCGCCTTAGCCTCGTCACTACTTCGTCGAGGTTAGGCTCAGCACTTACTAGTACATGGGGTCAGTTGTACTGATACTACACTCTGCACTTCTTGTGCAGATTTTGGAGTTGGTCCCAGCGGCGTACCATAGACTTGCTCGGATTTCAGCTACCAGAGAAGACTTGAGGTATAGCTGCATGACGTCCGCAGTTCTGAAGTCCGCATCTATTTTACTTTAGGATTGTGTTTCTTTTCAGACAACTTTATTTTATTCAGACCTTTATTTATATTTATTCTAGAAGCTCGTGTACTTGTGACACCAATTCTGGGATGATATTTAGACACCGTTATTTTTATGTATTATGTCACTATATTTCAAACTTTGCTTCCGCTTTTGTTTCCTTGATTATTAATAATTTAAAGATTGTTTAAAAATTGGTTAATATTATTCTAACATTGGTTTGCCTAGCAAGTGAAATGTTAGGCACTATCACGGTCAGAAGGTGGGAATTTCGGGTCGTGACAGTTGGTATTAGAGCACTATGTTACATAGGTATCACGAGTCACGAGCAAGATTATTAGAGTCTGATGGATCGGTACGGAGAAGTTTGTAATTATCTCTCAAAGGCTATAAAGTTTAGGAACAATATCACTTCTTTCTTATTCTGTCGTACGATTTTATTCTATCATCGATGATTGAACCATTTTACTCTTAATCTCTCACAGATGGTGAGAACACATAATACCTCTACCGATGGACAAGGACCAGAACCCCCGGTGGCAACTATGGAAAGGGGTAGAGGTCGAGGCTGAGGTCGTGCTAGAGGCCGAGGTAGAGGCCAAGGTACAACTCAGTCTAGAGCTCGAGCAGCTGCACCTGTTGTAGAAGCTCAGGTGGACCTTTAGGAGGAGGTTCCAGTTCAAAATGTACCAGTTGGACCAGTTCATGTCCCTGAAGGGTTCATATCCACTCCAGTACTTCAGGACGCTCTAGTACGTTTGGTAAGTCTCATGGAGGGATTGGCCCAGAATGATACATTTCTAGTGGCACCAGCCGTCTCACAGGCTGGGGGAGGAGCACAAACTCCCACTACTCCCACTCTGGAGCAGATGGCTCCCCAGAATCAGGCTCCTGTAGCCCCGCCAGTTGGGATAGTTCAGCCGGTTGTTGCGGTACAGACCGATGATAGGCTCGCCATGTCTTTTGAGGCCTTATTGAGACTGGATAAGTTCACTAAGCTCTTTGCAGTTCACATCAGTGGTACACCTTTTGAGGACCCATAAGATTATCTTGAACGCTACCATGAGGTGTTGCGGAACATGGGTATAGTTAAGACCAATGGAGTTGATTTTGTTGTATTCCAGATGCCGGGTTCTGCCAAGAGGTGGTGGAGAGATTATACATTGACCTGACCAGTCAGATCACCTGCACTTACCTGGGAGCAGTTCTCTGAGCTATTTCTGGAGAAGTTCCTCCCTATCACACTGAGAGATGAATTCCGCAAGCAATTCCAGCATCTACAACATGGTAGTATGGCTGTTACTCAGTATGAGTCCCGTTTTGTGGATTTGTCCTGTCATGCTCTCCTTTTACTACCTACGGAGGGAGAGAAAGTGTGGAGGTTTATTGAGGGACTCACTCACTCTATCAGACTTCAGATGGCCAAGGAAACCGGAAGTGAGATTTCTTTTCAGGCGGCTGCTAATGTCGCCAGGAGGATCGAGATGGTTTTTGCACAGGAGAGAGGGCAGAGGTCTGATAAGAGGCCTCGTCAGTTCGGTGGTTTCAGTGGTGCCTCGTTTGGAGGCAGGGGTATTTTTGGTAGGGGTTAGACAGCTAGAGGTGGAGGTCAGGCCATTAGAGGTGGAGGTCAGGCCATTAGAGATGGAGGTCAGACCGTTAGAGGTGAAGGCCAGCCAGTTAGAGGCCGTCCCAGAGATGAAGTTCAGAGTGGTGGGGCCTAGCCCCTATTTTATGCTTTTCCAGCTAGGCCTGAGGCCGCGTCATCTGATGCTGTGATCATATGTATTATTCCAGTTTGCCATAGAGATGCTTCAGTTCTATTTGATCCAGGATCTACTTATTCCTATGTGTCCTCCTATTTTGCTTCATATTTGGTTGTGCCTAGTGCTTCTCTGAGTGCTTCTGTGTGTGTATCTACACCGGTGGAAGACTCTGTTATAGTAGATCATGTCTATCATTTGTGTGTGGTTACTATTGGTAATCTTGAGACTAGTGTGGATCTTCTACTTCTTGATATGGTAGATTTTGATGTCATCTTTGGTATGGATTGGTTGTCTCCTTATCATGCTATATTGGATTGTCATGCCAAGATAGTGAACCTAGATATGCCGGGGTTACCTTGGTTAGAGTGGAAAGGAACTCCTGGCCATTCTGCCAGCAGGGTTATTTCTTATATGAAAGCTCGGAGTATGGTAGAGAAAGGGTGTCTAGCCTATTTGTCTTATATTCGTGATCCCAGTGCGAATATCCCTTCAATGGACTCAGTACCAATTGTTCATGAATTTTCAGAAGTATTTCCTGCAGATCTGCCGGGGATGTCACCCGATAGAGATATTGACTTTTGTATTGGTTTCGCTCTGGGCACTGAGCCCATTTCTATTCCACCATACTGTATGGCCCTTCCAGAGTTCAAAGAATTGAAAGAGCAGTTACAAGACTTGCTTGATTAGGTATTCATTAGACCCAATGTCTCGCCCTGGGGTGCACCAGTATTATTTATAAAGAAGAAAGATGGCTCGATGAGGATGTGTNACCAGTATTATTTGTAAAGAAGAAAGATGGCTCGATGCGGATGTGTATAGACTATCGGCAGTTGAACAAGGCCACTATCAAAAACAAATATCCGCTGCCAAGAATTGATGACTTATTTGATCAGCTTCAGGGTGCCAAGGTATTTTCGAAGATTGATTTGGGATCTGGTTACCATCAGTGAAGATTAGGGCATCTGATGTCCCTAAGACAGCTTTTCGGACTCAGTATGGGCATTACGAGTTCCTAGTGATGTCATTTGGGTTGACAAATGCTCCAGCAGCATCTATGGATTTGATGAATTGTGTGTTCAAGCCTTATTTGAATTCTTTTGTGGTTGTATTCATTGATGATATCTTGATTTACTCCAACAGTCGAAAGGAGGATGATCAACATCTTCGAAGTGTGCTTCACACCTTGAAGAATAATCAGTTATATGCCAATTTTTCAAAATTTGAGTTTTGGTTGGACTCAGTTGCCTTTTTGGGACATGTTGTATCGGCAAAAGGAATAAAGGTGGATCCTAAGAAGATTGAGCTTGTTCATAATTGGCCTAGACCTACTTCAGTTACAGAGATTCAGAGTTTCCTAGGTTTGGCAAGTTATTATCGTCTGTTCCTGGAAAGGTTTTCATCTATAGCAAGAACATTGACCAGACTAACCCAGAAGGGTGTCCCATTAAGATGGTCAGACGAATGTGTGTTGAGCTTTCAAAAGCTCAAGACCGCTTTGACTACGGATCCAGTGTTGGTATTACCCACAGGTTCAGGATCGTATACTGTATATTGTGACGCATCTCACATTGGGCTTGGTGCAGTATTAATGCAAGATGGCAAGGTAATTGCATATGCGTCGCGGCAGTTGAAAGTTCACGAGAAGAATTATCCTGTTCATG
Source organism: Nicotiana otophora (assembly GCA_000715115.1). Classification (NCBI taxonomy): domain Eukaryota; kingdom Viridiplantae; phylum Streptophyta; class Magnoliopsida; order Solanales; family Solanaceae; genus Nicotiana; species Nicotiana otophora. The sequence continues at coordinate 28,838 of AWOL01S0000345.1, read as the reverse complement.
ACATAGAATTGGCAGCCATTGTTCATGAGCTGAAGATTTGGAGGCATTACCTCTACGGTTCTCGTGTGAGGTATTTACTGATCATCGTAGCCTCCAATATCTGTTCAAACAAAAGGACCTTAATTTGAGGCAGAGACGATGGATGGAGTTGTTGATAGACTATGATATCACCATTTTGTATCACCCCGGAAGGGGTAATATGGTGGTCGATGCCTTTCGTAGAAAGGCTGTGAGTATGGGAAGTCTTGCGTATATTCCGGTTGGTGAGAGGTCATTAGCTGCAGATGTTCAGACATTGGCTAATCAGTTCGTGAGATTAGATGTTTCAGAACCCAGTCGGGTTCTAGCTTGCACAGTCGCTCGGTCTTCTTTATATGAGCACATTAGAGAGAGATAGTATGTTGATCCTCACTTACTTATCCTTAAGGACACGGTGTGGCACGGTAATGCCAAATATGTTGATGTTGGGGAAGATAGGGTTCTGCGAATGCAGGGTCGTATTTGTGTGCCTAATGTGGATGGGCTTCGTGAATTAATTTTTGAAGAAGCACACAGTTCTAGGTATTCTATTCATCCAGGTACCGCCAAAATGTATCAAGATTTTTGGCAACATTATTGGTGGAGGAGAATGAAAAAGGATATAGTTGCACATGTAGCTCGGTGTCTTAATTGTTAGCAATTTAAGTATGAGCATCAGAGACCTGGTGGTTTGCTTTGGAAGTTAGAAATTCCTGAGTGGAAGTGGGAGCGTATCACTATGGATTTTGTTGTTGGGCTCCCACGGACTCAGAGAAAATTTGACGCAGTTTGGGTCATTGTGGACAGGTTGACCAAGTCAGCCCATTTCATTCAAGTGGCAGTTACCTATTCTTCAGAGAGGTTAGCTGAAATTTACATTCGTGAGATTGTCCGCCTTCACGGTGTGCCTGTGTCTATTATTTTAGATCGAGGTACGCAGTTTACCTCACATTTCTGGGCAGCTGTACAACATGAGTTAGGCACGCGGGTGGAGTTGAGTACAACATTTCATCCACAGACAGACGAACAGTCAGAGCGCACTATTCAGATATTGGAAGATATGCTTGGCGCTTGTGTTATAGACTTTGGAGGTTTTTGGGATTATTTCTTACCACTTGCGGAGTTTGCTTATAATAATAGCTACCAATCGAGCATTCGTATGGCTCCATATGAGGCATTATACGGAAGGTGATGCCGATCGCCAGTTGGTTGGTTTGAACCAGGAGAGGCTAGGTTGTTGGGTACCGATTTGGTACAGGATACCTTGGATAAGGTCAAGATTATTCAGGATCGACTTCATATAGCTCAGTCTAGGAAAAGGAGTTATGCCGACCGTAAAGTTCGTGATATTCATTCATGGTTGGAAAACAAATATTGCTCCGGGTTTCACCTATGAAAGGTGTAATGAGGTTCGGAAAGAAGGGCAAGTTGAGCCCTAGGTATATCGGACCCTTTGAAATACTTGAATGGGTGGGTGAAGTAGCCTACAAGCTTGTATTACCACCTAGTTTATCAGCGGTTCATCCGGTGTTCCATGTGTCTATGCTCCGAAAATATCACGGTGATCCGTCCCATGTGTTAGATTTCAGCTCAGTCCAATTGGACAAAGATTTGACTTACGAGGAGGAGTCGATGGCTATCCTAGTCCGACAGGTCCGATAGTTGAGCTCAAAGAGTTATCCTTTAGTTCGGTTGCAATGGGGAGGACAACTGGTAGAGGCATCTACCTGGGAGTTCGCGTCGGACATGCGGAGTAAATATCCACACTTATTCACCAGCACAGGTACTTTGGTTCTAACTCCATTCGAGGACGAACAATTGTTTTAGAGGTGGAGAATGTGATGACCCAAAATATCATCTTTTAATTTAATAAGTAAATATGTATTCTAAGACATCAAAAAGTACCATTTATCATTCCTCGACTTGCGTGCACAGTCCGTACAAATTTTTCGGCAAGTTTTTATGTGAAAAATGGATTAAAATGTGAAATAGAACTTTAAAACTCAACTAAGTTGACTTTGGTCAGCATTTTGAGCAAACGGACCCGGATCAGTATTTTGACAATTTTGTTGGTCCGTATCATGATTTAGGACTTGGGCGTATGCCCGGAAACAAATTTCGAGGTCCCTAGCCCGAGATATGGAATTTTGATGAAACATTAAAAGCTTGAAAGATTAATGATTTCTAAGAAATTACTGATGTTGGATTTATTGACCTCGGGTCCGTAGTTTGGTTTCGGAGCTCGGTATAGGTCCACTATAATTTTTATGATTTGTCTGCCAAATTTGGTGAGAATCGGAGTTGATTTGACGTGATTCAGACGTCCGGTTGTAAAACAATATAAGTTTTAAAGTTTTCTTGAAAACTTCTTTGATTTGGCGTGCGATTCGTAGTTCTAGGTGTTATTTTGGCGATTTGATCATGCGAGCAAGTTTGTATGATATTTTTGAACTTGTGTGCATGTTTGGTTTGGAGCCCCGAGGGCTCGGGTAAGGTTCGGATAGGCTACAGGATGAGTTTGGACTTAAGAAATCTGGTTTTCTGCAGACTTCAGGCTTCTGGTGCGTTCTTCTTCGCGTTCGCGAAGGTACTCTCGCGAACGCGAAGAGCAAATTGGGGCTGGCATGTTTTGTGCTTCGTGTTCGCGACATAGTGACCGCGTTCGCGAAGGCTTGAGGTTCAAAGCTTCGCCTTCGCGATAGAAGCCTCGCGTTCGTGAGGGGAAAGAGACTAGCCAGGAAAATTAGTATTCGCGTTCACGAAGACCAAGCAAGGCATGCATCGCGTTCGCGAGGTAGCCCTCGCGTTCGCGAAGAGTAAAATTTGACAGCACATAATTGTGCATCGTGAACGCGAGGCACTGACCGCGTTCGCGAAGGGTAAAAAATCCCAGAAACATAACTTATGTTCTGGAAATGGGGTTTCGACCCAATTTCAACTCCTTCCCATTTTGGAGCTAGGGTAAGGCAATTTTTGGCCGATTTTCACGGGAAAACATTGGGGTAAGTGTTCCTTATCATATATTGATTATATTTCATGATTCCAAACTCGTTTATATCATGAATCCGTACATTTATGGAAGAAAAATCAGATATTTTTAAAATCTTCCAAAAATGAAAATTTAAGATGTGAAGGTCCATTTGACATCATATGTCATAAGTGTTTCCGAGATTTGAGACGTGGGTCCCACTGCCGAATATTTTAATGAATTTCAAATTTTTATCCGGAAAATTTGTAAATTCATAAGGAATTAATTCCTATGATTAGTATTGAATATATTGAATTATTTGTGAATAGATTTGAAGCTTTCGGGAGCAAGTTTAAAAGGAAAAGCTATGGTTGAATAATTGATTTGGAATTTGCAAAGCGAGGTAAGTGTCGGGGTTAACCTTGACTTGAGGGAATAGAACCCTTAAATTATTTGTTATGTGAAATGCATGTGAACGACGTATAGGCGAGGTGACGAGTGTCTATACGTCGTCAAATTGATTGTTTGCCTATTTACTTGAAAAATGATAAATTGTTTTAAATCTCGAATTAATTATTGTAATAATTGTTTCTCTCCTATTCTTTGTCAAACATTAATCCTTGAATTCTTGCATTAATTGTTATATGCTATTTGAATTATATGTCTTAATTGTTATTTGACATTTAGCATATTAAATATTAAACTGTCTATTTTCTCCCTGATTTCCATAATAATTTACTATTTGTCATTGTTTATTTCATAATTAAATCATAGTTGTTGTATGCTTATTGCCTTATAGTTTTATATTAATTATTGTATTTATCGGGAAAACTTCTTCTTTAAGAATTGGTAAATGAATATGTTGGAGGAGCAGGTTGCACGCCACAACGGAATTGATTGCAATTGATATATATATTGGAGGATCGGGATGCACGCCGCAATAGACTTATTAAAAATTCAATATTGGAGGATCGGGTTGCACGCCGCAACAGACTTATTAAAAAGTCAATATTGGGGGATCAGATTGCACGCCGCAACAGACTTATTTAAAAGTCTATATATATACTTGATTGAAATAAATACATGATAAACTGGATTAAAAGGAATATATTGGGAGAGCGGGTTGCACGCTGCAACAGAATTGAATGTGAATATATTGTGAGAGCGGGCTGAAAGCTGCAACAGAATTGGTTGAAATAATAATAGATTATGACTGCTGAGTTGGCTTCAATTAGTATAAATGAGTTACCTAATTTATTTCTATTATTTGTTGGTGTTATCAATATTGCGTACAGGTTAATGTAAGTGAACCACCTTAGCCTCGTCACTACTTCGTCGAGGTTAGGCTCAGCACTTACCAGTACATGGGATCGGCTGTACTGATACTACACTATGCACTTCTTGTGCATATTTTGAAGTTGGTCCCAGCGACGTACCATAGACTTGCTCGGATTTCAGCTAACAGAGGAGACTTGAGGTATAGCTGCATGGCGTCCGCAGTTCTGAAGTCTGCATCTATTTTACTTTAGCTGTGTGTTTATTTCTAGAGAGCTTTATTTTATTCACACCTTTATTTGCACTTGTGACACCAATTCTGGGATGGTATTTAAACACTGTTATTTTTATGGATTATTTCACTATATTTCAAGCTTTGCTTCCGCTTTTGTTTCATTGATTATTAATAATTTAAATATTATTTAAACATTGGTTAATATTATTCTAACGTTGGCTTGCCTAGCAAGTGAAATGTTAGGCGCCATCACGGTTCGAAGGTGGGAATTTTGGGTCGTGACAAATAAATACTCAATTTGGTTCTCGTTTTAATATTTTAAATCATATTTTTCCTTCCATTAAATAGTAGAAGATGGAATTTACAGAGTAAATGATAATAGTTTTAAAATTTTCAATACAGAACAACTCATAATCACCTCAAAACCCGATGTCACAAGTGCCTGAGCATCAACTAGGAATGTAAAATAAAATACAGCATCTGTCCGGAATACAAATTTGGACATGAGAAATATAAATACTTTGAAGGCGACTCTGCCGACTGCGGGTCGTAATGTGGAATGCATACATGCCTCTACTCTCACAAGGCCACTAGTCACATATGTACCTGCACAAAACTGTGCAGCAAGTGTAGGATGAGTACATAATCAACGTGTACCCAGTAAGTATCTAGCCTAATTCCGGAGGAGTAGTGATGAGGCGTCAACATAGACACTCACTAGTGGTCCAATAACATCAGGTACTGTAAAGAGATAAGTAAATATGAGGCAGAGTAAATAAATGAGGTAAACAAGTAATAAATCACGCGGTGCAAATTCCCCCTCTTTACGAGGAACACAAGCTCTCCATTAGAAATTCTCTCCTTAGCCGGAGCATATATATATATATATATATATATATATATATAGTGGATCTCATCAGATAGATCGTTATAACTCAAATCGGGAAAACTCACAGATATACTGGCTTTTTGCCAAATATTACGCACAAATCCATGAGGATAAGATATAGGAAATGCCGAGAAGTATGACCCGATCCAACATAAAAATTTAAATTGTGCACTGCCGTGGGTCGAACGGCCCGAACCATAGATATATCTATTAAACTGTCGAGGCGAACGACCCGCTTCCATGAAAGTGTGGTACAGAAATCCTGCCGAGGCGAACGACCCGATCCCATAAGAGTGAAATACAAATTCTTGTCAAGGCGAACGGCCCGATCCCATTAGAATAAGAAGCTTTGACATGTCATTGACCCCACTCACAAATAAATGTGTGAGTTGTAATTTCTTTAACAAAAACCTTTCAATGAAGTATAGATATATCACGGAAACATGCCATAGGAGAAGTAAAGTTATTCGGTGACTAATCGTGAAATCGTGAAGTCTCTACAATAGCAAGTCTAGTCTCATGTAGAAATGTAAAATAAGGAATTAAACAAGCAAGGATAATCCCTATAGTACAAGTACAGCATGGTGTGAACCTAAGTCTACCCGGACAATAACATGAATATAACTACGTACGGACTCGTCACCTCGTGCATACGTAGACCCCGCAACAAGTTCTACACATAAAATATACCACCTAGGGGTAGTTGTTCCCTCACAGAGTTACATAGGAGACTTACCTCACTCCGACGTTTCAAAACCGGCTTCAACACCGCCCTAACACCTCGAACCGGTGACCCCCATTCCAAAACTCATGAAGGGTGACAAAATGGCACTTCAAAATGGCACCCAAGACCGGCTCCAACGAGAGAAAAGAGATGCAATGAGCCAAAACCAGATTTGGCTAACTTATACATTCTGCCCAGGCGACTTTCTCACCTGCGATGCCAAAGGCCGCTTCTGCGGTACCAAGACCGCTTCTGCGGAAAACACTGGAGGCCACCCCTTTCGCACCTGCGGACAATGTCCCACTCCTATGACATCGCAGGTGCGCAAATGCACCTCGCTCCTGCACTCCAAGAGGCCGCATCTGCGCCATCGCAGATGTGGAAGAAGTCTCGCACCTGAGGGCACTGGCCAGCTCGCCCAAAACTGCTTCTGCGACCCTCCTGGCAGCTTCTGCGGCTCCGCACCTGTGGCCAAAACCTCACAGGTGCGGTTACACCAGATACCAGTTGCCTTAGCATTTTCCTTAGTCCAAAAATCGATCCGTTAAGCATCTGAAACTCACTCGAGGCCCCCGGGACCCCGTCCAATCACACCAGCTAGTCCAATAACATAAGACGGACCTGTTCGAGGCCTCAAATCACACCAAACAACATTGAAATCATAAATCACGCCCCAATTCAAGCTTAATGAACTTTAGAACTTCAAACTTCTATATTCGATGCCGAAACCTATCAAATCACGTCCGATTGACAGCAAATTTTGCACACAAATCACATTCGAAACATTCAAAACATCATGAACGCAAATCCGCACTCATCCCGAGTGACCTTATTTCACGAGACCACGTTGTCTCCAAAATCCACGAACCATCTCATACCCTCCTCATGCGCATATTTGCATCTTCAACTGGTACACCCATTTTGAAAACCCCTCTATGAATCTGAAGTTAGTTTCTCCCATTTCTCAAATGCCACACTGCAGATCGACGATAATGTAGAACACTCCAAGCCACCTTTCATAATCCACTGCAAAAGCTCAAATACTTAACCATACTACTGGCTCGAAATCCTTAGGCACCACACTTCAATTTTGAACCTACTAGGACCATTGTTGAGAGTTACCCACTCTGACTTGTCCCCGAATATAATCAAACTCCAAGGCTCTTCTAGCAGATGAACACACTCTCGAAGAAGCAACTAGTTGAATTCCTTTCCTTATACATCACATCCACACGAAGCATAGACTCTGAATCTACCCAAGATCCGAACATGAACCGATAAGGAAAAAGATAGCACACATTTTTCAAATCCTTTTCTCAAGTTACCACTGATGTTTTCTTTCCTAAGTCGTAATAACGCATCAATATACTGATAACCAGAAACCGCACAAGTTGACAATTACGCAAACCAATCATAGATGGTGGGGCTCTCCCACATAGCTTGAAGCTATAATTACATAACCCTGGGACCCATCAAGGTTCCTCCTTCCCCATTGACATCAGCTAAAAGTCCAACAACGCATTCCAAACTCGAAGTCATGTTGCATCCAAATACAATCCATGGTCCTAGTCACTGCCCATCACGATTCCCAAATTGCTCTAATCTTCCCTCAAGCCGTGTGGCTATCTTACCACAGAACTCATATGCTACTCTGCCACTCTCCCACTTTGGTCAAACCCTCTCCCTTAGGCACCTCCTCGACTTCTACTTTTCACACTTGACCTCCTAATAATTCAACCACCGCAAGACACATACCACATGTCCTTCCTCGTCCTTCGCTACCCAATTGTTCCTCCAAACCCGCATCTATCTCTGTAACATCCGAACAAATGAGTCTCCACCAACTATAAACCTCTTAGAAGTTCATCTTTCTCGATCCATCAATACTAGAAGTACCAATTCGATTTTGAATTGCTACACTTTGTTATCTCTGACAACTGCATCTCAGTCACCATTTCACAATACCTTGCCCCGCAGGAAAATTGCAAAAGGCATTAACATCGGTGAACCTTAATGCGTTCAACACGGACGACGACACTACATCACATATGAAAATTCCACCACGCTGGAAAATACAAAGTTTCATCACTTCATCAACCAAACTTGAACATTCTCAGTCTGATTGCCTTTCCTTCTTTTCAAGTTATTCACTGCCTCGACGCATAGGCAAATGTCCTACCATAACACAAATACTGTGCGATAGCAACACACGAATTGTCATAACAATCAATGACAAATCTCAAAACATTAGATAATACTGATACTGAGCTGAAACGACAGAACAACCTTCCGCAAGGTGAAGACTCTAGCCCAATCAAACACACAGGGAGAAACATCCTGCACCATATATATGTAGTACCATTACAATTCCTTGATTCCCAATTTATAACAAGCGCTTCACGTCGCATAAGATTGAATAGGAAATAAATAAAGGTACAAGCCTAAAAAGAATCAATTTGCACGATGAGGAATCAAGAAGGGAAGTGCTTCTAATAGCCTTGTAGCCTCTCGAAGATAAGTACAGACGTCTCTGTACCGATCCGCAAGACTCTACTAGACTCGCTCATGACTCGTGAGACCTAAGTGAACCTAACCCTCTGATACCATGTTGTCACGACCCAAAATCTATTTAAGGTCGTGATGGCGCCAGACACCGCTGTCAGGCAAGCCAATATTAAATACTCAATTTGGTTCTCATTTTAATATTTTGAAATGATAGTTTTCCTTCTATTAAATAGTAGAAGATGGAATTTACAGAGTAAATGATAATATTTTTAAAAATTTCAATACAGAACAACTCAATATCACCCCAAAATTCGCTATCACAAGTGAATGAGCTTCAACTAGGAATGTAAAATAAAATACATCATCTGTCCGGAATACAAATTTGGATAGGAGAAATACAAATATTCTGAAGGAGACTCTGCCGGCTGCGGTCCATAATATGGAATGCAGCTCACGTAAGTCCCCGCATGCATACACTCCTCTTCTCTCACAAGGCCACTAGTCACATATGTGCCTGCGCAACAATGTGTAGCAAGTGTAGCATGAGTACGTAATCAACGTGTACCCAGTAAGTATCTAGCCTAACCCCTGAGGAGTAGTGATGAGGGATCGACATAGACACTCACTAGTGGTCCAATAACATCAGGTACAGTAAAGAGATAAGTAAATATGAGGCAGAGTAAATAAATGAGGTAAACAAGTAATAAATCACGTGGTACAAATTCCCCCTCTTTACAAGGAACTCAAGCTCTCCATTAGAAATTCCCTCCTTAACCGGAGCATATATATATATATATATATATAGTGGATCTCATCAGATAGACCGTCATAACTCAAATCGGGAAACTCACAGATATACTAGCCTCTGCCAAATATTACGCACGAATCCATGAGGATATGATATAGGAAAGGCCGAGGCATACGACCCGATCCAACATAAAAATTTAAACGGTGCACTGCCGAGGGACGAACGTCCCGAACCATAGATACATCTATTAAACTTCCGAGGCGAGAGACCCGCTCCCATGAGTGTGTGGTACATAAATCCCGCCGAGGCGAACGAACCCCTCCCATGAGAGTGTGGTACATAAATCCTATCGAGGCGAACGACCCTATCCCATAAGAGTGAAATACAAATTCCTACTGAGGCGAACAACCCGATCCCATTAGAATAAGAAGCTTGGACGGGTCCTTGACCCCACTCACGAATAAACGTGTGAGTTGCAATTTCTTTAACAAAAAGCTTTCAATGAAGTGTAGATATATCACGGAAACATGTCGTAGGAGGAGTAAAGTTATTCGGTGAGTAATCGTAAAATCGTGAAGTCTCTACAATAGCAAGTCTAGTCTCCAGTAGAAATGTAAAATAAGGAATTAAACAAGCAAGGATAATCCCTATAGTACAAGTACAACATGGTGTGAACCTAAGTCTACTCGGACAGTAACATGAATTTAACTACGTACGAACTCTCGTCACCTCGTGCATACGTAGTCCCCACAACATGTTGTACATATCAAATATACCACCTAGGGGTAGTTTCCCCCTCACAGAATTAGATAGGAGACTTACCTCACTCCAACGTTCCAAAATCGGCTCCAACACCGCCCTAACACCTCGAACCGGTGACCGTCGATCCAAAACTCATGAAGGATGACAAAATGGCACTTCAAAATTGAACCTAAGACCGGATCCAAGGAGAGAAAAGAGGTTAAATGAGCCAAAATCTGATTTGGCTAACATATACATTCTTCCCAGGCGACTTCGCACCTACGAAGCCAAAGGCTTTTTCTGTGGCGTCGCTTCTGCGGCACCAAGACCGCTTCTGGGGAAAACACTGGAGGCCACCCCTTCGCACCTGCGGACTATGTCTCGCTCCTACGACATCGCAGGTGCGCAAATGCACGTCGCTCCTGTGCTCCACTACGCTTTTGCGCTCCAAGAGGCCGCATCTGCGCTATCGCAGATGTAGAAGAAATCCCAAACAGACGTACGGACCTCCAAATCCACTTCCCGATGCGCTCCTAAGACCGGAATCATCATATGGAGCTATTCCTAGACTCAAAATATCAAACGGACGTCGATATCATTGAAATGCACTTCAACTCCAATTTATGAAATTCTACCAAAATGCCAACATCCATAATAGGCGCCGCAACGCTCCCGGGTTATCCAAAACCCTCTCCGCACATACGCCCAAGTCCAAAATCATCATACTAACCTGTTGGAACCTTCAAATCTTGATTCTGAGGTCGTTTACTCAAAAATCAACCCTGAGCCAACTCCTCCAACTTAAAGCTTCTGAAATTAGAATTTTCTCTCCAAATCAACTCCGAACTTCCCGAATTTCAATTTCGACCACATGTACAAGTCATATTACCTGAAGTGAAGCTACTCAAGGTCTCAAACCGCCGAATGATGTGCTAGAGCTCAAAACGACCGGTCGGGTCGTTACAAAAAGCACGAAAGCCCTTAGCGAAATATCATTCACCTTTTTTTAGCCTTTAGAAAAAGGTTTCACATTAGGCAAAGTTGTAATTTTATTAACGTTCCTGATATCTAGTATTTTCAAATCAACTAAAATTTTGGTTATTAAATATTTTCTTACTAAACTAGGTAAAAAGTCCTAATATTTAGGATTTTAAAATCAATAAATTCTTTTCTTTATATAATTTTTTTTCTTTTTTTAAATTGTCACGACCCAATTCTCTTATAGGTTGTGATGGCGCCCAACCTACCGCTAGGCAAGCCAGCAACGAATTAGACCGTATTATTTCTCTTTTAATATGTTTTCAAGTAATTAAATTCCACTAATTAAAAGGTTAATAAACAACAAATGTAAGTAAAAGACGAAAGTAGCTGAGTGTAATCATAACAATAGAATAATTCAAAACCATATCACTGCTAGTGTGTGTGCCAAGACCTGGTATCATAAGAGTATGAGCATTAATAGATTATACAAAACTCTAGCTACTGTCTGGAATGGAAATAGACAGAAATAAATGCAAGGAGAGAGTCTAGGTGTTGCGAAATGGCTCAGGAAGGAAGCTCACCACTAGTCCTCGGGATATCTGGGATGCGCACCTGTAGGACCGCCAGATGCACCTGCCTCAGATCCAGCACGGTTAGTGCAGAAGTGTAGCGTGAGTACATAAATAATATGTACCTAGTAAGTATCTAGTCTAACCTCGAAGAAGTAATGACGAGGGGTCGACTTCGACACTTACTAAGGGCTAACAATATGAATGTAGAAATTCTAAATAAGCATGAGTTATGTATATAATTTTAGTAACTCATTAGCAAGCAGGAGCAAATAATTCTTTCACATCTTAATAAATCTCAAAAAACAAATTCCCGTCATTTAATAAGAGTAACTTCATAAGCCACAAAATAATATCAAGTATGATTAGGCTCCAAATATTATTAATCACGATTTGTGTCGAGGTCGTACGACCCGATCCTGAATAACGTGTACACTGTCGAGGGACGTGCGACATGATCTATAGATGCATCTATCTATTGCCGAGGCATTCGGCCCGCTCCACAAGAAGAAGGGATTCATTTTAAGCATTTGACTTAAACGTTATAACAAGGCTAATACACAATGTAATGAAATTTCCATTAACGGTCAAGTAATCCGCTAAAAAAATCAAGTAGTTGAAATTTGGTATTTTTCAATTCCTCTAGCTAGTTCTAATAAAATTTAGGCAGTTAAATTGACAAGTAGGGTACAAATATTGCAAATAATCCATGATTTGGATCCTAAGCTACCCGTACATAAGCATAAATAGTAGCTACGCACGGACTCTCGTCACCTTGTGCGTACGTAGCCTCCACAATTAGATGAATCAAATCATTATGTGCTTCTATTTGTGGGGGCTACGTACGCATGAGCTGACGAGAGTCCGTGCGTAGCTACTATTATGCTTATGTCCGGGTAGTCTAGGACCCATATCATGTTGTATATGCGATGCTGTTCCCTACTTGTTAAATTAATTGATTACAACATTTAGAAACTCGATAAAGGGATTGTAAAAAAGTTAAACTTCATTTACTTGACCGTTAAATGGGAATTTGAAATTCTTAGAATATTTTTCCCTTAATAAATCTTGAATTGGTTGTTTAATTTATTTTTTCTCTTTTGTGGAGTGGCTCGAACGCCTCGGTAGTAGATAGATGCATCTATGGTTCGTCTCGTTCGACCCTAGGCAGTGCACAATTTAAATATTTGTATTGGATTGGGTCGTACGACCTCGTTATGATTTGTGCATGATTGAATTGTTTGCTTTGGAATTTATGATAATTGATATTGCTTCATTCGCCTGAGATACAAAATGATAAACGATAAACAATAAATTTGGAAATTTCTTATTAACAAAAGAATTGTTTACTTATTTCATGATATTAATCTTACAACCGTTTTACTTAATCCATGCTAACTTATATCATTGGTATTTTATTTATGGACTATAAGTGTCGGAACCGACCCCTTGTCATTACCTTTTCGAGGTTGGGCGGGACAGTTACTGGGTACGCGTTGATTTACGTACTCATACTACACTTGCTGCATATTCTGTGCAGGTACATATACTCATAGTAGCATTGTAGGAGCAGAGGCGCAGTTATAGCGGGGATTTAGGTGAGCTGCATACTGTACTACGATCAACAGCCAGCAGAGTCTCCTTCGGAGTATATATATTTTTTCTGTCCAATTTGTATCCCGGACAAATGCTGTATTGTATTTTACATTCCTAGCTGATGATCATGCACTTGTGACACCGGGTTTTGGGGTGATTAGGGGTTGTCATGTATAGAAATTGTTAAAAATATTATTATTTGCACTGTAAATTCCATCTTTTACTATTTAAATTGAAGGAATTGTGATTTCAAAAATATTAAAATGAGAACCAAGTTAAGTATTTATTTTTGGCTTGCCTGATAGCGGGGGTCTGGCGCCATCACGACATTTAATGGATTTTGGGTCATGACAACATAGTGTCAGAGCACTAGGTTCACTTAGGTCTCACGAATCATGAGCGAGTCTAGTAGAGACTTGCAGATCGGTACAGAGACGTTTGTACTTATCTTCGAGAGGCTACAGGACTGTTAAAAGCATTTCCCTTCTTGATTCCTCATCGTACCATTTGATTCCTTTGAGGCTTATGCCTTCATTTCCTTCCTATTCAATCTTATGCAACGTGAAGCACTTGTTATAAATTTGGAATCGAGGAATGTTTAGTGCCACTACTGATGTAGAGCATCATGTTTCTCCCTGCATATTCTATTGGGCTAATGCCGTCGCCTTGCGGAAGGATGTTCTGTCATCTTAGCTCAGTAGCTGTATTTCTGATGGTTTTGGGGCTATGCACCAATTGCTATGATGTTTATGAGTTGCTATTGCACAATATTAAAGTAATGGTAGGATACTTGTCTACGTGAAGGGGCAGTGAATGAATTGAAAGGTAGTTTTTCTTAATGCGTGATTTAGAGGTTTAGTATTTTATTTCCAGCAGAGGAAAGGCAATCGGACTAAAAATGTTCAGGTTGGATTGATGGAGTAACGATACTTGGTATTTTCGAGTGTGGTGGAATCTTCATCTGAGATGTGGTGTCGTTGTCCTTGATTGGATGTGTTAAGTTCGCCGGTGTTATGGCCTTCTTCAAATCGCCTTTGGGACAGAGTATTGTGAATGGTGCCGGGGAAGCGACTGTCAGATGTTGCAGTGTGCTATGGTTCAGAATCGAATCGGTAACCCTAATGTTGATGACTCAAGAAGGATGATTTTCGGGGAGGTTTAGATTTGGTCGCGATCTGTTGGTTCGGGTGCTACAGAGATCACTTTTGAGGTAAGGAAACAACTGGAAGTGAAGGGTGAGGAAGAGCATGTGAGAGCTGTCTTATGGTGGTTAAACTTCTAGAAGGCCAAGTGTAAGGAAACAAAAGTCAAGTAGTTGCTTAAAAGAGAGGGTTTGACCAAAATGGGAGAGTGACAGAGTGCATACGGGTTATGTGGTAGGATAGCCACACGCCTTGGGAGAAGTTAGAGTGATTTGGGATTCATGGTGGACAGTGACTAGGTCTACGGGCTTAATTTGGAATATTGGCTGCTATATTGAGGAATATTGGGTGTGACAGGAGGGAGTTGCTTAATATGAAGCAATATACAACATGACCTTGGATTGGAATGTATTATCGCACTTTTAGTTGATGTCCATGAGGAGTGAGTGGACTTGTACAACTGGTGAATGAGCACGGGATCAGAATGGTTTAAGGATTTTATAGTAAGAGTACTTAGTGCAACATCGTTGGAAGATGGTGGCATGTAATTTCCACAGATGGTTTGTCTCTTGTGAGCAGGTTAGTGGTAGTTTGTTGTTGACGAAGCTACTATGAAGGATTCTACTGGCGATCAGGTAAGATGTCGGATATGTAAATATGGCTAGTGATTCAGAGCATTCATGAAATTTTAACAGAAGGATTTCGAGGAATTTGGCTGGTTGATTGTGTAAGATCATGTCAATGGGGGGATAAGGAATATTGGTGAGTTCCAAAGTTATGCAATGGTAGCTTCAAGCTAAGTGGGAGAGCCCCACCGCCTACAATTTGATTGCGTGGTTATCTACTTATGAGGTTTCTAGTTATCAGCATATTGGTAGGTTATTAAGACTAAAGAAAGAGAACATCAGTGGTAATTTGAGAAAAGGATTTGAGGAATATGTGGTGTAATTGGTCTTATCGATTCATGTTCAGGCTTTGGTAAGACTCGGGATTTGTGCTTCGTGTAGAGGTGATTTACAAGAAAGGCGATTCGTCCAGGTATCTCTTTGAGAGGGTGTTCATGTGCTAGCAGGGCCTTGGAGTTAATTATTTTTGGAACCGAGTCAGAGTGGGTGACTCTTAATAACGGTATGGTTAAGTATTAATGCCTTATGATTTCGAGTCCGTAGTATGATTAAGTATCGATCTTTTGCAGTGGATTATAAAACGAGCCGAGAGTGTTCTACGTTATCTTCGGTTGTGGTGTAGCATTGGAGGAATGAGAGAAAATAACTTCAGATTCATAAAAGGGATTTTCAAAATAGGTGTACTAGTTGAAGATAACAATATGCGGAAGAGGAAGGTATGTGATGGTTCGTGGGTTTTGAGACAACATGGTCTCGTGAAATAAGGTCACTCAAGATGAATGCGGACTTGGGGTCGTTATTTGTTAAATGGAGCTATTATTATTCCTAAGGCAAGTCCGGAGTAGATTAGGGGAAGTCGGATCGGTTAGCAATGGTTAAATTGGCCTGATGGTGGCAATGATCAGTTACTTCAGCATGTTGAGTTATACATGTAATTTATGGTGGTACGTGCAAGGCTTGGCTGCCGCCGTAATTTGATTTATTTGGAGGTATTCAATTATTATGGCCTATTATGTGAAAACGGATCCTGGAAGGGACATGGTGGATTAGACCACTACTTGAGGTTGTATTTTCTGTAGTTATGAGAATTTAATCACGTGTTGCAATGATTCTCCTAAAATAATTCAAGTGAGACGTTCCTATATGACGACGTTTGTATTCTATTAGTGGTTCAGGATATTATGATGAAATTCTTGTACTCTTGCGCATTGGCATGATTAGGTGCAGCGAGTAGCATTGTAATTGGAAGTTGAGGATCAAAGTTGAGGTTCAGTGTTGACAGGAATGCCACAAGCTTAGATGAACAAGAAAAGGAATTCAGATGGTTAGCGTAAGCTGGTATTGTCTTTAGCGTCACTTGAGATCGGTGTGTTGTGTAGGAGGCTTTGCATACTGATTGCGGATACTTGATTTGCTTTACAACATTAGTATGGCCGGTGGTATGGATGTGTAGACTTGTTATCTTGTGCGAAAGGTCGTGGGAGCGTGTCCCACTAGAAGATTATTTAAGTGTGTCATGTAGTCACTTGCTCGATTGAATATTGAAACCAAGTATGGAGATTGTGGTACTATCGCTAATTGTGGACTGTGGAAGTTTGTTCCAGATTTGACGGCTATTCTTGTGTGTTATTGTGGATCCTTGAAAGGTTATTAGCCCAGTGCGGTACGATCAGAATCAACTTGAGGTCCGTGGATGGATCTAAATGTGAATGTGGGCTCTATATCAGGCCATATGTGTTCATTTCAGCATAGCGTTGTTTCCGGAGAGTTCTTTGGGCCTTGGATGTTATTTCGGTTGTCCTCCCTTTCGTGTAGTCTCTATTGTGCCATGTGGGTTGTGAGGCAGTTTGATTATTCGCACTCGTATTGAGATCCCGTATAGTTTGTGGTGTTATATGAGCAGGTTGGCTCTCGAGATGTAGGTCATTTATTGTACCTTAGTTGTGCTTGAGTTTTGTAGCTTATGGTGCTTTCTGTTTCCCCATGGATAATATTATGCATTTGGCGTGCTTGTGGTCGATATTTGAGTATTTTGTAGTTAAGAGAATTTTAGCTTGGTAAAGTATCTTCTTATAGCGTATCATGTGTGGATTGGGTGGCACACCGCCACGGGCATGTTGGTTGGACCGGGTGGTACGCCGCCACGAGTATGTTGTTTGGATCGGGTTGCATGCCACAATGGTATTATGTGTGGATCGGGTTACACTCCGCAACAGTGTGATGTGAGTACAGTTCTCCCTATATCTATTATTGTTTGGTTTGCTTCTCATTTTTTGAGGAAGGTTCATAACATATTTTCGGTGGTTTAGATTAGTTACGTGGGCTGAGTAATTTTTTCTAGAGTTCGTTTTTCCTTATGTATGACATTTGAGTTGTAGCTTATTGGCATATTGTGGCATCATATGGGATTTTGGCAGTGTCTGAGGTAGCTAATTGCCTGAGCAGCTTGTACTGGGTGAGATGAGATTTTTGAACTTGGGATCAGTGCGAACGGATTTATACGAGGCATATTAAAGAGCAATGTCGTTATTTGGTTCATAATGAGGTAATGGTTCTTGTTAGGAGGAGAGACTCCATGAATTGTGATTTGGTAGGTGGTTATGCGTTTCTACACATCTTTTCTGTTGTGGCAGTATTGTGAGAGTTGAAACAGGACTTATATGCTTCGTGAGGTGTTGTGGGCATCAGATTCGTGGGATTTCGACTATCATTGTCAGAGGATGTTATTATGGTCATGTGAGTTAGGCGGTGCATGGTAAGAATTCAGTAAGGGTATACAATCGTGTATTAGTACATCGTGTAGTGATTGAAACGGTGTTCGTATGTTGGAAGTAGGCCTAGTAGAGAATTTCAGATGATGGAATTTGGTTCTAAGGGTTATTTGCCTAAACAAAGGGGAGGATCTTCAGATTGGCTCGAGCTAATGTGCTGAAGTGGGTGTGGTAGCACGGGTAGGTGCACGAGGTGTTAAACAATGATTTCAGACAAATCCAGAGTAGTTCTTAGCACATTCGAGAACGAACGTATATTTAAGTGGGAGAGAATGTAACGACCCGACCAGTCGTTTTTGAGCTTTAGCATGTCGTTCAATGGTTTGGGGCCCCTAGAAACTTCACTTTACGTATTATGACTTGTACGCGTGGTCAGAATTTAATTTCGGGAAGTTTAGAGTTGATTTGGAAAGCAAATTCAAATTTAGGAAGCTTTAAGTTGGAGGAATTGACTAAATTAGGATTCTTTTGAGTAAACGAACTCGGAATTGGGAATTTAAGGTTCCAACAGCTTTATATAATGATTTTTGACTTGGGAGTATGTCCGCATCGGTATTGGATGACCCGGGAGCGTTTCAACGCCTATTATGGAAATTGGCATTTTGGAAGAATTTCAAAAGAATTGGGTTGAGGTGTATTTCAATGTTGTCAAGATCCATTTGGGATTTCGAGTCTGGGAATAGCTCCGTATGGTGATTCTGGTATTAGGAGCACGTCCGGAAGTATATTTGGAGGTCCGTAGGTCATTTCGGGGTCAATTGGTGAAAGTTAGAAATTTGAAGGTTTTGAAGAGTTTGACCGGGAGTGGAATTTTTGATATCGGGCCCGAATTCCTTTTTTAGAGTTGGAGTAGGTCCGTAATGTCAGATGTGACTTGTGTGCAAAATTGGAGGTCAATCGGACGTGATTTGGTAGGTTTCGGCATCAATTGTAGAAGTTCAAGTTTCAAAGTTCACTAAGTTTGAATTAGAGGGTGATTCAGGTTTTCAGCATTGTTTGATGTGATTTAAAGGCTCGACTAAGTTTGTATGTGTTTTGGGACGTGTTGGTATATTTAGTTGAGGTCCGGAGGGCCTCGGGTGAATTCCGGATGGTTAACGGATCGATTTTGGACTTGGATGTAATGCTGAGGCAGCTGATATCGGGTGCAATCGCACCTGCGTGAAAAGGGCCGCAGGTACGATCCACGAGTCGCATGTGCGATGGAGAGGAGTCTCTTCAGCAACCGCAGGTGTGGCATATTTGGGTGCACATGTAAAGGCGCAAGCGCGAAGTGGGCAACGCAGGAGCGGGCGATGGGCGCAGGTGCGGCGCATGGACCGCAGAAGCGGACGCACAAATGCGCTACATGGAGCGCAGATGCTAGACTGTTGGGACAAGCTGGAGCCACATCTGCGATGGAATTTTCACAGGTGCGGAGCCGCAGAAGAGGCTATTGGACCGCAGATGCGAGAGGTGTTGGGAAGTGTCATTTTGAAGATGGGAATTGGCCCAATTTCCTTCATATTTCATTTTGGTTAGGCGATTTTTGGAGCTTTTGAAGAGGAGATTTCATCATCTATTATGAGTTAAGTAGTTCCCACCTATTTTGAGTTAAGTGATTCAAGCATGGAAATTGGTAGAAATTATGGGATTTTGATAGAAAACCTAGAATTGGTAATTTCGGATTTTGACCACGAATTTGGGCATGGAATTGGAAATAAATTATATTTTTGGGTTCGTGAGTTTATGGGTAATGGTTATCTTCGAAAAGTTTTGGAAATTTGGGCACGTGGGCCCGAGAGTGATTTTATCAACTTTTTGAGCGGTGTTGGAAATTTGTTAAAATCGAATTATTGTGAGTATTAGAGTATATTTTTATGGGTTTGCACATTTATTGACTAGTTTTGGAGCGTTGGGCATCGATTTGAGTTGTTGGAAAGTCTTGGGAGCCGGCTATGGAACTTCGGAGCGATGTAAGCCTCCTTTCTAACCTTGTATGAGGGAATTAACCCAATAGGTGAATCAAGTCATTATGTGCTTCTATTTGTGGGGGCAACATAGGCACGAGGTGACGAGAGTCCATGCATAGCTACTAGTATGCTTATGTCCGAGTAGTATAGGACCCATATCATGTTGTACTTGCGATGTTGTGCCCTACTAGTTAAAGTAATTGATTAAAACATTTAGAATCTCGAAAAAGGGATTGTAAAAAGGTTAAACTTTATTTACTTGACTGTTAAACGGGAATTTAAAATTCTTGGAATATTTTCCCCTTAATAAATCTTGAATTGGTTATTTAATATGTTTTTTCTCTTTTGTTGAGCGGGCCGAATGCCTCGGTATAAGATAGATGCATCTATGGTTCGTGCCATTCGACCCTCGACAGTGCACATTTTAAATATTTATGTTGGATCGGGTCGTACGACCTCAACATGATTTGTGCATGACTGAATTGTTTGCTTTGGAATTTATGATAATTGATATTGCTTCATTGGCCTGAGATATACAATGATAAACGATGAAAAATAAATTTGAAAATTTCTTATTAACAAAAGAATTGTTTACTTATTTCATGATATTGATCTTACAGCTGTTTTACTTAATCCATGCTAAATTATATCATTGGTGTTTTATTTATGGCCTATAGTAAGTGTCGGAGCAGACCCCTTGTCACTACATCTTCGAGGATAGGCGGGATACTTACTGCGTATGCGTTGATTTACGTACTCATACTACACGTACTGCACATTTTGTGCAGGTACATATACGCCTAGTAGCATTGTTGGAGCAGAGACGTGGTTCTAGCGGGAACATAGGTGATCTTCACTCTGTACTACGATCCGCAGCCAACAGAGTCTCCTCCGGAGTATTTATATTTTTCCTGTCCAATTTGTATCCCAGACAGATGTTGTATTTTATTTTACATTCCTAGTTGATGCTCATACACTTGTGACACTGGGTTTTGGGGTGATTAGGGGTTGTCATGTATTGAAATTGTTAAAAATATTATTATTTACACTGTAAATTCCATCTTTTACTATTTAAATTGAAGGAATTATGATTTCAAAAATATTAAAATGAGAACTAAATTAAGTATTTATTTTTGGCTTGCCTGAGAGCGGGGTCCGACGCCATCACGACCTTTAATGGATTTTGGGTCGTGACACTTCGGTTCCCGCCATGCCATACCTGTACTATTTGTGCTACCCTTTTCTTATTAAATTCCTTTATTTTACATTAATACTTGAGACTAGACTTGCGTAGAGTGATAGACCTGTTATTGTAGAGATTTGCGGGGCTTTATGATTAGCCGCGGAATAAGTGTACTCCTTTTACGGATTTCTCCCCTGCTATGTGTTTTCCTCGAAAGGGTTTCCATATAATATATAACGCACATGTTTATTCATGAGTGGGGTCAAGGACCCGTTAAAGCTTCATATTCTAATGGGATCGGGCCGTTCGACTTTGTAGTATAATATATATGGTTCATGTCATTCGAACCTCGACAGTGTGCACATTGTGATGGGATCGGGTCGTTCGCCTCGGCAGGGTTATGTATCACACTCTCATGGGAGCGAGTCATTCACCTCAACAATATAATAGATGTATCTATGGTTCATGTCGTTCGCTCCTCTGCAGTGCACATATTATGATGGGATCGGGTCGTTCGCCTCGGCAGGGTTATGTATCACACTCTCATGGGAGCGAGTCATTCACCTCAACAATATAATAGATGTATCTATGGTTCATGTCGTTCGCTCCTCTGCAGTGCACATATTATGATGGGATCGGGTCGTACGCCTAGGCATTTCTATAAAATACTCTTATGAAATCGTGCGTAATATTTGACAAGAAGATAATGTATCTGTGAGTTATTCCTGATTTGAATTGTGACAACCTATTTAGTGAGGTCCACTATATATATATACTCCGATTGAGGAAGTAAGTGCTTAGTGAGAGCTTGAGTTTACCGTTCAAAGGAGGATTATACCTCGTATTTATATTTGTTCATACCGTTTATCTGTTCTGCCCATATTTATTTACTTCTTATTGTACCTGTCTTATTGGACTATTAATAAGTGTCGATGTCGACCCCTCATCACTACTTTCTGGGGTTAGGCTAGATACTTACTGGGTACGCGTTGATTTACGTACTCATGCTACACTTGTTGCACTTATTGTGCAGGTATATATATGTTTTTGGTGGTGCTCTGGGCGTAGAGGAACAACATTTGCGGGGACGTTACGGTGAGATGCATTCCATGTTACGATCTGCAGCATATAGATTCTCCACCAGAGTTATTTATATTCTCCTGTCTAACTTGTATTGTAGACAATTGTTGTATTTTATTATATTTTCTAGTTAATATTCATGCACTTGTAGCACCCGATTTTGGGGGGGTTCCTACTGTTGGTTCGTTATTGTGGCTCACGTAATTATTATCATTTTACCCTATAAATTCTATTTTATACTATTTAATTGATGGAGATTATGATTTCAAAAGTAATAAAATGAGTAATTTAGTTGATCAATCATCGTAGGCTTGCGTGACGGCGGCATTAGGCGCCATCACGACCTTTAGTGGATTTTGGGTCGTGACAGCTTTGTATCAGGGCGTTAGGTTCACTTAGGTTTCACAAGTCATGATCACGTCTAGTACAGTCTTGTGGATCGGTACGGAGACGTCTATACTTATCTTCGATAGGCTACGAGGTTGTTAGGAGCACTTCCCTTCTTGATTCCTCATCGTGCGATTTGATTCCTTTGAGGCTTATGCCTTTATTTACTTCCTACTCAATCTTATGCGACGTGAAGTGATTGGTATAAATTGGGCATTGAGGAGTTGTAATGGTACTGCAGATGTGGTGCAGGATGGTTTTCCCTGCGTACTCGAGCGAGTTATTATCATCATCTTCTGGAAGGGGGTTATGTCGTTCCATGCCATGTATCAATATTGCCTATGGTTTTGAAGCTACACACAGATTTCTATGATGTTCATGTGATGTTATCACGGAATGTTGGTGTATTGGTAGGGTGCTCGTTTATGTGTTGAGGCAGTGAATGACTTGAAGGGAGGATTTCTCTATGCATGATTTAGGGGTTCAGCATTTAATTCTAGCAGAGGAAAGGTAATCGGACTATAGATGTCCAGGTTTGGTTTATGAAGTAACGAGACTTGATATTTTTGAGCGTGATTGAATTCTCATTTGTGATGTGGTGTCATCGACCTTGTTCGAACGTATTAGGGTTCCCCGGTGTTATGGTCTTCTTTGATTTTACCTTCGGGGCAGGGTGTTGTGAAATGGTGCCTGAGGTGCGGTTGTTAGAGATATCAGTGTGTAGCAATTCAGAATCAAATTGGTATTTCTAATGTTGATGGCTCGAGAAAGATGATCTTCTAGGAGGTTTAGAGTTGGTAGCAATTCATTAGTTCCAGTGTTATAGGTATGGATTTGATTTGAGGCAACATTTGGGTAGCGAAGTATGAGGAAGGACATGGCGGGAGGTGTCTCGCAGTAGTTGAATTACTAGCAGGCCAATTATGAAAAGCGGAGGTCCAGAAGTGTCTTAAAGGAGATGGTTTGACCGAAGTGGGAGTGGAAGAGTAGCATATAGATTATGTGGTAGGATAGCCACGTACCTTGAGGAAGACTAGAGCGATTTGTAAGGCATGGTGGAAAGTGACTAGGTCCACAGATTATATTTGAAATAGTGGTTACTGTACGGAGAAAGATTGAATATAACAGAAAGGAGTTTGCTTGAAATGAAGAGAAGTGTGAAGATTTGATTATCGATGCAACATGACTTTGAGTTTAGAAGGTATTGTTGGACTTTCAGTTGATGTCAATGGGGAAGGAACAATCTTGCACAACTGGTGGACGAGCATGGGCTCAGGAGGGTTTAGTAAACTCGTGGTAGTTATACCCGGTACAACGTCGTTGGAATATGTCGGCATGGAATACCACATGTGTGTTATCTCTTGCGAACATGTTAGCGGTTGTGTGATTTTGATGAGGTTTCTATGAAGAGTTCTACTTACTACCCAACAGAAGGTTGAGTATGCGATCGTGGCCGATAATTCGGAATGTTTCATGAAAATCTTAACAAAGACTTCGAGGAATTTAGCAGGTTAACGGTGCGAGATCATGGTAATTGAGAAGGAGGAATCGTTGTGGGCTCTACATTATGTGATGGTAGCTTAAAGCTAAGTGATGGAGCGCACGGTCTATGATTGTATCGCATGGTTGTCTGCTTGTGCGGTTTCTGGTTATTGATGCATTAGTGGATTATTTATGACTAAGAAAAGAAAACAACAGGGGTAATTCGAGCAAGGAACTTGATGAATGTGTGATATACTTTGCCGTATCAATTCATGTGAAGGTTTTGGGAAGACTTCAAGTTTATGCTTCTTGTGGATGTAATATACAAGGAAAAGAATTCAGTTGGTTGCTTCTTTGATAGGGTGTTCATATGCTAGTAGAGCGATGGAGTTTGGTTATATTCGGGACCAGGTCGTAGTGGGTGACTCTCAACAACGGTCCTAGTGGGTTAAAGAATTAAAGTGGAGTGCCTAAGGATTTCAGATCCGTTGTGTGGTTAAGGATCGAGTTTTTGCAGTGGATTATGAATGGGACTTGGAATGTTCTATGTTATCATCGGGTATGCAGTGCGGTATTGGAGGAAAGGAAGAAATACCTTAGGATTCGCGGAAAGTCTTGCATAATGCGTGTACCAGTTGCAGATGCTATTGTGTGCATAAGGAGAGTATGAGATGGTTCATGAGTATTAAGACGATGTGGTCTCATGATGCGGATCACTCGGGATGAGTGCATATTTGGTTCATTTCATTTTTGAATGGAGCTATTATTATTTCTAAGGTATGTCGAGAATAAATTGGAAGAAGTTGGGTCGGTTAGTAATGGTGGAATATGCACGATTGTGGCAATGATTTGTTCCTTCAGTGTGTGAAGTTATACATGTGATTTATGGTTGTAACTTGATTCATTTGGGAGGTAGTTGGTTCAAATGACCTTGTTGTGTAAATGGATTCCGGAAGAGTCATGACGGTTTAGACCACGACTTGAGGTTTGTATTTTCTGCGGTTTGGCAATTCAGTTGCGTGTTGCAATGGTCATTCCGAAGTAAGTTAAGTGAAAGGAATCTAACCAATAAAGTGTTTTATCTACTAGTAGTTCAAGGGTTATGATGAATTCTTGCACTCTCGTGTAGCGTCATGATATGTGTAGTGAGCGGCATGGGAATTTGAAGTTGAGGATCAAGGTTGCGGTTCGGTGTTGACAACAATGTCGCTAGCTCAGATGAGAAGGAATGATTTAAGATGTTTAGAGTAATCTGGTATTTTCTGTAATGTCACCTAAGAACGGTGTCCAAGGTAAGAGGTTTTGTGTATTGAATTGTGGACTCCTGGTTGGCTTTGCAGAATTAGTGCGGTTGGTGGTATGGAGGTGCAGACTTTGATACCTGGTGCGAAAGGTTGTGGGAGAGTATCCTACGGGGAAATCTGTATAAGTGTGACATATTAGTCAATTGATTGTTAAAGATTGAAACCAAGCATGGAAATTATGGTACTATCGTTAATGTGAGAGTTTATGCCTGGAATGCGCTATATTGCTTTGGTTGTGAACTGTGGGAGTTGTTCCAGGTTGAGACTGCTTGATTATTCGCACATGTGTTGATGTCCCGTGTAGCTTGTGGTGTTATATGAGTAGGATGGCTCTCATGATTCAAGTCATTTATCGCACCTTAGTTGTGCTTGGGTTTTGTGGCGTATTGCGCTATTCGTCTCCCTAGAGTTATATTTTTGCACTTGGCGTGCTTGTGGATGATATTCGGTATTTAGTAGGTATAAGCATTATGGTTTGATGGGCATGTCCTTATTTATTTTTATGTATGGATCGGGTGGCACGCCGCCACGGGTACGTTGTTTGGATCGGATTGCACGCTGCAACGGTATCATGTTTGGATCGGGTTGCAGGCCAAATCGGTGTCATGTGCGAATTGGATTGCACGATGCAACTGTGAGAGGTTGAGTATGGTCCCCTATAATTATTTTTGTGTATTTGTTTCTCATTCTATGAGGAAGGTTCATAGCATCTCTTCGGCCGTTTTATTCGTTATGCGAGCCGGGTAGTTCTTTTTCCAGAGTTCGTTCTCCCTTATGTGTCATATTCAAGTTGTAGCTTGTCGATGCATTGATGGCGTCATATGAAATCTGGGTCATTGTTTGAGGTGGCTTATTGCTCAAGCAACGAGTACTGGGTCAGACAAGATTATTGGACCTGAAAACAGTGCAATCGGGTTTATATGAGGTATATTAAAGAGCAAATATCGTTATTTAGATCAGAGTGAGGTAATGGTTCTTGTCAGGAGGAGAGACTCCAGGTTTTGTTGATTCGGCAGGTGGTTATGAGTATCTACACATCTCTTCTGTCGTGGCAGTATTATGAGGGGTATTGCGGACATCAAATTCATGAAATGGCAGCTATTATGGTCGAAGGATGTTGGAATTTGGTTCCGAAACTTGTTAGCTAAGGTTGTAGGAAGGATCTCGGTGTAGCTCGAGCTAACGTACTCATAGGGGTTGTGGTGGCACGGGTAGGTGCGAGAGGTGTGTAGTGATTTTGGACAACTCCGGAGCAGTTCTTAGCACGTTCGAGGATGAACATATGTTTTAGTGGGGGAGAATATAACAACTCGACCGATTGTTTTGATCTCTAGCATGTCGTTCGGCGGTTTGAGGCCTTGAGTAGCTTCACTTTAGGTATTATGACTTTTGCGGGTGGTCGGAATTGAATTTTGCAAAGTTCGGAGTCGAATTGGAAAGAAAATTCTAATTTATGAAGCTTTAAGTTGAAAGAATTGGCCAAGGTTTGACTTTTGAGTAAACAACCTCGGGATCAGGATTTGAAGGTTCTGATAGGTTCGTATGATATTTTAGACTTGGGCGTATGTTCGGGTTGAGTATCGGATCATCCGGGAGCATTTCGGTGCTTATTATGAAAGGTTGGCAATTTGAAGGTTTAAGAATTTCCTAACTTTGGTTTGAAGTGGGCCTTTGCGTTATCGGTGTCCGCTTGGGATTCCTAACCTTGGAATGGGTTCGTATTGTGATTTATGACTTGTACGGAAAGTTTGGCATCATTCCAGAATGTTTTGGTATGGTTTAGGCACGTTCGGCGAAGTTTGAAAATTTGAAAGTTTAAAGAAGGATTTCGATCGTTGATTCGTAGTTTCGATGTTGTTTGGCATGATTTGAGGCTTCGACTAAGTTCGTAATGTATTTTGGGATGTGTTGGTATGTTTGGTAGAGTTCTCTGGGGCCTCGGGTGGATTACGGATGGTTAACCGATCGAATTTTGGAATTAAGGTAAAGCTGGAGATTTCTGGTTGCTGGTGCAACCGCTTCTGCGGAAGCCTCATCGCAGAAGCGACCTCGCATAACCGAGGCAGTGAACTGCAGAAGCGGCTAGAGGTGATCTGGGTAGAGGTCATAGGTGCGAAACAATTCCCGCACCTGCGTGATCGCAGCTGTGACCGATGGAGCGCAGAAGCAGAGGTTGGCCAAGAAGGCCTGGGCCGCGAAAGCGGACATGGTTGTCCAGGTGCACGAGCGCAAAAGCGCTGGCACTCCACAGAAGCGGTGGCGCAGGTGTGCAACAGGCACCACAGATGCGGCCGACGACCTGGCATGGGTTCTCGCGGGTGCGAGATTGAAGCCGTGGACGTGGCTATCGCAGAAGCGACCAGGGGACCGCATATGCAAAATGTCGCTGGATGGAGTTGTTTTAAGAACATGATTTGGCTCTTCTTCTTTCATTTTTCACTTGGGTTGGCCGAATTCGGGGAGCCATTTTGAGCGGATTTTTATTAAGCATTACAAGGTAAGTGATTTCCACCTATTACAAGTTAAATACATGATTTATATATGAATTTAAACATGGAAATTAGTAGAAATTTGGGAGTTTGGTAGAAAACCGAGAATTTGGTATTTTTGGATTTTGATCACGAATTTGTACATGGAATTGGGAATAAATCATATATTTGAGTTCGTAGTGTTATAGGTAAAGTTTATCTTTGAAAATTTTCGGAATTCGGGTACGTGCGCTCGAGGGTGGATTTTATTGACTTTTCAAGCAAAGTTGGAAATTGTTATGAATTGATTTATTATGAGTATTAGAGTAAAGTTTTATTGGTTTGCACATTATTTGACTAGTTTTGGAGAGACGGGCATCGGTTTGAGGTGTTTGAGTGGCGTTGGAGCCGGTTATGGAACTTCGGAGAGAGGTAAGTTTCATGTCTAACTCTGTGAGGGGGAAACTACCCCTAGGTGATCTATTTGATATAAGCTACTTGTTGTAGGGGCTACGTACACACGAGGTGACGAGAATCCATACGTAGCTAGATTCAAGTTATGTACGGATAGACTTAGGTTCCCGCCATGCCATAACTATACTATTTGAGTTGCCCCTTGCTTATTAAATTCCTTTATTTTATGTTACAACTTGAGACTAGACTTGCGTAGAGTGATAGAGTTGCTATTGTAGAGATTTGACGGGTTTTATGATTAGCCGCGGAATAATTATACTCCTCTTACGAATTTCTCCCGTGCTATGCGTTATCCTCGAAAGGTTTTCCTTAAAATCTGTAACTCACACATTTATTCGTATGTGGGATCAAGGACCCGTGAAAGCTTCTTATTATAATGGGATCGGGTCGTTCGCCTCGGCAGTATAATAGATACATCTATGGTTCATGTCGTTCGCCCTCAGCAGTGCACACATTATGATGGGAGCGGGACATTCGCCTCGACAATATAATAGATGTATCTATGGTTCGTATCGTTCGACCCTCGGCAGTGCACATATTATGATGGGATCGGGTCGTATGCCTCAGAATTTCTATAAAATACACTTATGAAATTATGCGTAATATTTGACAAGAAGCCAGTGTATTTGTGAATTTTTCTTGATTTGAATTGTGACGACCTATTGTTGCGACCAAACACACTCACGCAAGTATACGCGGTCGTCAAGTAATAAAGTGACT